>MU223325.1:385865-397717 GCA_018584345.1 Thuja plicata
ATATTAAAAAATGAGATAGACCAATATGAGATGGTAAATTAATCTTGTAAGCGTTGTTGCCACACTTCTTCAAGATTTTGAAAGGACCAATCCTTTTCATCATGAGTTTAGTGTATTTTTCCTTAGGAAGTCTTTCTTTCTTAAGGTGAATCATCACCATATCTCCCACATTGAATTGAAAATCTCTCCTCTTTTTTTCTGCGTTCTCTTTATACTTTTCAGTGGTACGTTGCAACTTTTTCTACACTTGTTCATAGATATCCTTCATTACTTGTTGCTAAATAAGGAAAATGGTCTCCCTTATGTGCATTTTCTTCCACCTTTAATAGTATTTATGATAGGAGTACATATGCCATTGAAATTTCTGATAATTTTCTTATAGAAACTACACAAACCATGAATTTTTTTAACCTCTGAAGCATTAGTAGGAGGTGGCCAATTTAGGATGGCTTCAACCTTAGAAAGATCCATCTTGAGGTTATTCTTGTATATTACAAATCCTAAGAATACAAACTCTTCTTGAAGGAACACACACTTCTCTAAATTTATCTTCAATTGTTCCTCATGGAGCTTCTTCAATACCATATCCAAATGTTTGAGATGTTCATCCTTTCTACTTCTAAAAATCAGAATATCATCAAGATATACGACAATAAACTTATTGAGAAAAAGGTTTTAAGACTTCATTCATAAGCCTCATAAAAGTGCTTGGAGCATTTGACAGACCAAAATGAATTACAAGCCACTCATAAAGACCCTTTGTGGTCTTGAAAGCTATTTTCCACTCATTTCCACCTTTGATTCTTATCTGATGGTAACCACTTTTGAGATCCACTTTGGAGTAATAGCTTGCACCGCCTTAACAATCCATTAGAACCTCTATTCTAGGCATAGAAAACCTATATATGATAGCTATCCTATCGATTTCCCTAGAATTTGTAAATAGTCTCCATGTACCTTCCTTCTTAGGTGCTAGTACTGTAGGGAATGTACAAGGACTCACACTCTTCCTAATGAGCCCTTTATACAACAATTACTCAATTTGTCTTTCTATTTATTTATTATGCTCAGGGTCATTTTGTATGCTTCCTTGTTTGGAAGGGTGTCCCCTGGTATGAGGTCTATGCAATGAATCACTTCCCTCTGAGGTGGAAAAGTCTCTAGTGTAATTTCTACAACTAGACCCTTATATTGATCCAATAATTCTTTAACCTCTTTAGGACATGCATCTCTGCTAGTGGCTTTGACCTTTGGTTCCTTTAGAGTTGTCTTTTGGGGTCTCACAACTAAAGAAAAACAAGGTGTGTCCTTCTCCTTCAATACCTTCATGAATTATTTCTCCCCAACACACAAGACATTACTAATCACATGTTTTTCCTTCCCATCATCAGGAAGTGGATTCATAACATATTCAACTCCTCCTTTGGTTATAGTATACACATTGGTTTTCCCATCATGTTTGGCATTCACATCAAATTGCCAGGGCCTTCCTAACAATAAGTGACATGCATCCATCTTAGTGATATCACACAAAAACTTGTCTACATATTCTCCTATATTTAATTCTACCCAAACTTGTTCACAAATAAGGGTTTGTTTCTCTTTTGTCAACCATGAGGATCTATAAGGGAATGGATGAGGGATTATTTGTAACTTTAATTTATGAACCAAATCTCTAGATGCAATATTATAAATGGATCCAGAGTATACAATAACTTTGCATACCTTATTGTTCCCTTTGCAACTTATTCTGAACAATGACTTCCTCTGAGGTGGATATCAAGTGGTAGGTACCGTTAGGAGTGTCCTTTGCATCATGAGACATTCTCCTTGTTCTAGATTTGCTAGCCTTGAAGTGGTGGCATGATAAGAAGACACACTTTGACTATCATCCTCTTGGGTCAACTGCACTCTTCTATCTCCTCCTTTTCCATTTGTGCTAAGCTTCTTAGGACATCTAAAAGATTGATGCATAATCTGGTTACAAGTGAAACACCTACCAATGAAGAATCTAGGTCCTCTCCCACCAAATCTTCCCCTACTGTTTGATCTCCTTCCTTTGAAATAACCTCTTTTACTTGTCTCACCTTTTGATCCTCAATTGCTAGATTCACCTTGGCTTCTTGAAGATGACCCCCCGCCATTGAATCTACCTCTACCTCTGAAATTGTCCCCTCTACCTATGCTATTTTGTTCACCTTTTCTGCTTTGTTTCTCCTCAACCCTTAGTGCCATTTGATATCACTTGTGGATAGTCTCATGGATGAACAAACTGATCTCATCTTTGATAATGTACTTAAGACCATTTAAATACCTTGCTATATTTTGTTTCTCACCCTTTGGTATCTTGGCTTTAAGAGTCATTCTATGGAACTCTTTTGTATAAGCATTTACATCAAGGTATTTTTGTCTTAGATTATAAAGTTTATTATGTAGGAATACTTCATAGTCCTCAGGGACAAACTATATCTTGATCTCACTCACCATCTTCTTCCAAGTGGTGATAGGGTTTCTTTCTTCTTCTACACTCTCACTTTGTATGAGGTTCCACCAACTAAGGGATGGACCCTTCATATTTGAATTAGGAAACTTCACCCTCTAGTGTTCAGATACCTCCTCACATTCAAAATAATTCTCTAATGCCTATATACAGTCCATGCATTCCTCTGGATTCATCTTAAACCAAAAAATATTGGTAGATCCACTTTGTCTTTCCTCCCCACTCTTTCAAGAGCTTCTAGGAGGGGTCTATGATCTGCAGGTATCTCTCCTCTGTTATGAATAGGAGCCTCTTCTTCCTCTTCTTCTAAATCCTCAACAACATTCCTTCCTTTTTTACTTCTCATCCTCTCCAATTTTGCTTCAATCCTTCTGCTCCTAGCCGCTTGTTCTCTCACCAAATTTTCCAATTCTACATCGGTCATCCTTGTAGGGAGTTCCTCTTCACCCTGTTCTTCCATGGTTCAAATGTCTTCCCAAAAAAATATTAGTGCTCTAATACCACCTGATTCAGAGTGCATAATGGTTTACTTGGCACATATAGAAACACTTGGCTGATACTGAACAACTCGACACTTACTATCGCTCGACAATAACTGTCACTCGACACTTAGTAGGGACACTTTCCCTAAACTCTAGCCAAAGTGTGAAAATCTTCATCAGTGGCTTCACCAAATCAATCCAATACTTGGTGCATCCTACTAGGGACCTATGGACAGAGAATCATCCAACTGATTGGTTCAGGCACAATCAAAAACACCCAAACTCACACTGTCCTCCAACTCCTTGTAGCCCTATTCAAGGGGTTTTTCTTGCACAACGTTTGACTATGAAGGGAACATAAAAAATGGTGGTTGTTTTAGACACCCTTTATGAAGTTATTGCAATCCCAAAAGACCCAGAGACACACTATACTCCAGCACCACTAAACCCTCACTAAGCACACAGACCTAATTGGCCAAATTAGGCTTGGTTTACAAAGAAAGTGGTCTATGATGGGTACATAGAATGAATATAGGGGTTCAAAAACCTTCTATTAACTCCAACTGACCTAAATCAACCCTTCAATTGATCCCTTCAGTCAAATACTTCATCTACTCATGACTGTTCCTATCAGGCTGGCTAAATACATTGAGATGTTTAGCCTAGGGCTTGATGCTAAAAGGACCAGAAAACTAGATCTCGACTAGAGCCTTATGAATCATTAAAAATACATCCAAAAATTGCATTTCCCAAGAGGCCATGGATTTCCACTAGAGAAATGACAATTTAGGGCTCCATTTGTATGGCAGACCTAGGATTGATGCCCTACAAAACTGCTTTCACCAATTTGTATATAACTTTTAATCTATAACTCCAATTGAACTCAAATAAAATGTTTTAAAAAATAGAATCATAGGGATATCAAATCATGGCATAAAATTAACTCTCCTAATTTTTACACATCTGTACACACAAAAATTACTCATGAAATCTAGTTCCTTTTATTCAAAGTTGCATCAAATCTACTTCTACAACTTCCAAAAATTCCAAAATCTATTGAAGAAGCTTTGAAATGATTAAATATATTAAAAAAATAGTTCCAACTAATCAGGAATGGTTATGACCGTTGGAAACCACCTTTTGAACTTGTCGAGCAACTTTTTGAAAATTTGCTTGAGCTACTTTGCCAACTTTTTAGCAACATAGTAACATTGTTGCATTTTACACTTTTTGAGCCCACAATGTCATCCATTGGATTCCTATGACCAAAAAATGATCCAATATGACCAAAATTATCTAAATTCCTTGGATATAATGCCTAAACACTTCACATCCCTAAAACACCTATTGACACTTAGCAAATTCAACAAAGGATCAAAGTGGACTAAGGTGTCCTAGGATTTATAGATGCACCTTAGGGACCCTTGACCACACAAATGGATCAAAACACAAGTGGGATGATGACAATGATCAATCCTTATTACAATGCGAAAGAAATCAACTTGAATCAATTGGATAAGCCCTTGGTGCCCTGCACCAATATTGATATACAACTATTACATGATGAAATAATTACCTACAAATCATCCTTACCTTTTTTTTACGTAGGCATGCACCCTCCTTATAGACCGTGTGTCATTCTACATAGTTGAGTATCTCTTCATATTCATGGTTAATATCTATATCTGCTAGTTGTGTTGTATTTTTGAGACATGAATGTAGACCAAAATTTTTGAAAGGCTAAAAACGGCAATGGAAAAATTAATATATCAATTATATGATAATATATCTATTGTATACATTATCTTCTAATTTATATGGCCAAATTAATATAAACATACCTATATATTTCTTTGATGAGGATCTTCTCTAGGATTCCATGCATGAATAATGGAATGAAAATATCTCTCAGCTCTTTTTCATTCCTCCTCATTTGACCATTCAATATTGTCAATATTTGGTGCTCCACTAATCCATATGAATCCATGCACATGAGGTGACCCCCTATGTTTCCACTCATATTTGTACCAAAATTCTGACATTCATTCCTTTTTGTATAATTTCCTTTCTGAACATTGTATGCCTTAAATGCATCTAATATGTAACTCTATGAGGATAGTCAATAACATTTTGTCTTCTCCACTTTTTAGCCTCTCATAGATTAGTTGGTGATGTTCTTGGCATTAGTGCATGAAAATCAGACCAATACATATCTACTGGACTTAATGTGAAGAAAATTATAGGAGTGCCAATTTGGTGAAGCATGTCTATTAATTCTGCATGACATTTAGCCCAATATGATCTCATACCTCTTAGTGTTATTCTAAACCGCATTAACCTATCAACCAGATTATTATGTGGCATATTTTCCATGTGTTGACGTAGCTCATTGATGGTGATTTTTATTTCTTTATAACTTATTTTTACAATTATTTTTGATGAATTTTGTGTACGATGTCTCATTATCATGTTCATCATGAAATATCTAAATCTTGGATGTTTACCAAAGTGATGATCCCTATACCGCAACAAATGCTTCACATACTCATGTACATGCACTCACCTCATTCTTGGCTCTAACCAATCACATCGTCTATCAGGAAACAATGTTGAAAATGTTATATCTAACAATCCTGATGTGACCATATTCATTTATAGAAGATGCACCTATAGTTGGTCATTCAATTAATGCAGATGGAATTGTATCAAAGTTATTAACCCATGCATGGATTAATTCTATTTCTCTTTGAGTATTAGGTAGCCTTGAAGCCATAGATGTTGAATGATCAATTACATTACCTTCATCTATCTCCATGTCTGGACCCACAAATATGACTTCATTTGCATCAGAATCAAATTCCATGTGCATTGTCTTCAATCTGTTGAAAATGTTTTCATCAGAATTTCTTGGCAGATCATTGAGAGCATTTTCATCAATTTTAACATTTGAGTAAAAACTGTCATGCTCTACTTTGTGTTTTAATGCTTTATACACACAATCCCTATTTACTGTAAAGTTATAATATGTGCCACGTTGATCCCTTCTACGAACAATAATGATAGGAAAATTCTCTATTGTTTGTGTCAATACTTTCGAAACATATTCTACATGTTGTGGAAAAATTATTGTGCTTCCTTTGTATTTATATTGACCACTAGTTACATGCGTAACTTGTAATATAGGGCTAACATGTGCGATCAACATCTCTTCTACTTGAGTTAAATTTGCAAGCTCCTAAATTGGTTGAGGGCCAAGATCCATATTATTTAAAGATGAAAACCAATAATTTCTTCTCTCTTGTCGACATCTATTGCATATAGGACCTTGAGAGTTGCGATTTACTTTTATTCCAAGATTAGATTCTTGACAAACAAAATACATATTTGGAGTTGTCAGCCTATCTAGTTGAAGTCTAAACTCCATTTGAAATCTTCTAAATTATGACTCAAGCATACCATTTGGGGTTTGGTATATTTTCTATAGTACCTTGAACAACTACATTTATTTCTATTTGTCTTCCATGTTACGATATTTTTGGCACACTTTCCATTGATGTTGAGTTTTCATTTTGAAGATTGAACTCAATATTTGTATCAGATGGATGATTATGTCTCTCACTTGATTGAAGATGAATTTGTTGTCCTTCTTGTCTTTCAGATTGTTAAACTTGTTGAGATTTTCATTGACGACTATTTCTATTCACATTTATTTCATCTCGATTTTCAAATTCTAATTGTTCCATTGTTACTTCTGCCCTTCTTCTAGCATTTATTTGTCTATCAGCTTCTCTACGTCTTCTTCTTTGGTCTTCTCTTTGAACATCTATCATTTGTTCTTGTTGTCGTCTCCGATACTCTCTCTGATATTTTCTTTGATATTGTCTTCTTTTCTCCTCTGATTCAAAGTTCAATCATCGTCATACCATAGCTGGTAGTGAAGAAATTTAAAGTTAGGCAACTAAATAATGTTTCTTCCCTTTTATCTAACATTTTTTTTATTATGAAGATCCTTGAAAGGGAAATATGATAACATATGATGGTAGATAAAAGTTCAACAATTATTATAGTAACGAGAAGCCACATAACTAAAAAATTATTATCATTTTTTCATGTATTTATTTACAAAATTGAAATCACATTCAACTATGAAACAACTATGACTTTTGAAGTTTGGAAATAGATAAATATTTATCAAATCACTTCTCCCCCCTGTTATTTTCCGTAATTCATACTTTATCTTGATCTTTACTTGACTATCTTAGCCTTTGAAAAATATTTCAAAGTCTCAAAATAGAGCTTTAAGAGTTGCTGAGAGCTTTGTGAAAAAATAATATAATTAGATGTATATTGAGTTAAAAGAATTTGAGAAACAAAATATTTGAATTTGTATTGATTTGAAAGAATTTGAAAAACAAAATATCTTGATCTACCACAACAAAAAGTAATTAAATTTTATCTAGCACTTTTTTTTTCATAATTTGCAATAAACATTGATGAGAATTATATGGCAGCATTTCTTTAAGGAGAGCATATGATGGTAAAATGTCAATAATTACAATGTTAAATTAATTAAATTAGCATTGTAATTGCTAAGAAATTAATTAATTTTTAAAAATTAATCAATTATATGGCGCACACATTGCCTTCCAAATAAGAAAATGAATAGCTTTTTAATTTGAAATAAACATTGATATTAAAATTAGTATAATTTAGGAAAAATAAATCAGCCATATGCCAACATTTCCACATAAGAAATTAAAATAATTCTATCAATAAATTGTATAATTTAAACATGGTAAAAAAATTCAAATTAAGATTCAAATTTTTGAATTTATAATGTATTTTATCCTCAAGCTTCTCTATTATCTACAATTCTCTACTTATATACAATTCAAACTATAGTGGTGGGAAGGTAGTTTGTGGATCAAGTGCGTGTAACTTGTTTCTCAACTATGCTACAACTATATAGGAACGCCTCTTAGCGTAGTTAAAAAGTGATCATTTGAAAGTGTTGCCCCATATCTATTTAAAGATGCCCCCAATAACCATACAGTTCAACAACCTAAAAAATTATCAATACTTATACACCTTAAACTAAACTAAATTAAAGATAGATAAGTAGAAAATATTTTATATAGCAAGTCAAATGTTAGTTTAATAAATGAAAGATACTGTTGAGTTAAACTAAATTCAAGATAGATAGAGATATTTTATTTAATAAATGAAAGATATTGTTTAGGAGGTACAGAAATGAACAAAACAAGTGTCCTTATGAGGACCCATTTTTCCGTGGAAAATTAGACCTTGTGCTAAATATTCTGAGAAACTTGTGTTTTATGTGGAATACAATTTTGAAAATTAGACCAACTTCTGAATCTTGAAAGATTGTATTTGGACAAAAATAATTTAAGTGGAGGAATACCGGCAAGTTTATCTCATGCAAAAAGACTTGGATTGCTATCATTGAGTGAAAACATGATTTCATGTCAAATTCCAGATGCTCTTGGAAATCTTCCACAACTAAGGCATCTTATTCTTCATCATAATCACATTTTAGAAAAATTGCCTGCATGTTTAGGGAGATGTGTCACTTTGGAAAAGGTGGACTTATCTTACAAAAAACTAGAAGGAAACATACCTCCTGAATGGGCAAGTCTTGTGAATATCCAATTTTATTTCAATGTTTCCAGCAATTTATTACAAGGTTCTATTTTGGTAATAAGTAAAATGGCAATGGTCCAAGCTATAGATGTGTCTCTTAACAACTTCTCAAGTGAAATTCCAGCTGCGTCATCAAGTTGCACAAATTTGCAATATTTAAATCTTTCATGGAATTCTTTTTACAACTCAATACCAGCATCATTGACAAATCTAAAAAATCTTGAAGTCATTGATCTCTCAAGAAATAATTTGTCTGGTACAATCCCATTGGCTTTCCAAGAAATGAAAATGCTTCAACATATCAATGTCTCTTCAAACAACTTAGAAGTAGAGGTTCCAAAGGGAGGAGTTTTTGCAATGATTGACAAGTCAGCACTTTCAGGAAATGTTGGCCTTTGTGGAAAGTGGATTAATCTGTCACCATGCTTGGATTCCAAGCACAATAAAATTTCAACCTTCGAAAAAGTGATAGTACCAATTTTGATTGGCATTGCAATATTTATTATGTCTTCTATATTGTTTCTAGTTTTCTATAGAAGGAGACATATTGATCAGAATACCCTTGACTTCAACATTGGGCCTAAAAGAATTTCACATGAAGAACTTGCAGATGCAACTGGTGGGTTTAGCCAAAATAATAAGCTTGGGGTTGGCAGTTTTGGATCTGTTTATAGGGGGATTCTCAACAATGGTTCACATATTACAGTTAAAGTTCTCAATTTTCAAGATGAAAATGCTCTCGAAAGTTTTCAAAGAGAATGTAATGTTTTAAAAAGAGTCAAGCACCGCAATGTAATCAAAATAATTTTTGCTTATTGTAATGTGGATTTTAAAGCATTGGTTCTTCCATTCATGTCAAATGGAAGTTTGGAGAGCTGGCTATATCCTCAAGGAGAAGATGAATGCCAATTAAGTTTGGCTGATCGATTGAGAATAGCCAAGGAGATGGCACAAGGAATGGAATATCTACACCATTATTGTTTTGTGCAAGTTATTCATTGTGACCTAAAACCTAATAATGTGCTATTAGGTGATCATATGACTCCATATATAGCAGACTTTGGGATTGCAAGAATCTTTTTTGAAAATTCAAGAAATTCAGTGACTTCTACAAGTGTACTAAATGGTTCTATTGGCTACTTTGCACCAGGTATAAATTTTTGTATTATTTGAATATAAATTTTCATTGATTGTTTTTAAATTTTGATAATTATTTCATATAGCTTGAGAGTCATTGATTACTATATTGTATTGTAGAGTATGGAATGGGTGGACAAATTTCAACAAAAGGAGATGTATATAGCTACGGAATTCTACTTTTAGAATTGTTGACAAGGAGGAGACCAACACATTCCATGTTTGTAGAAGGTATTAATCTACCAAAATGGACAAGCATGCATTTTCTAGATAAGATCACAGAAGTGGTGGACAACCACCTACTAAGAGATGTTGAGGAGCCCAATAAAGCAATGGTATTGGCATGTCTCACTGAATTCATGCAAATAGGATTGATTTGCACAAGGGAGGTTACACAACAATGCCCAAATATGATGGAGATAGTTAAGAGATTAGAAAAAATAAGCAGTGTATTTGTTGGTACTCCTAGAAGTTTTCATTTGCCCATAGACATCTCACCTTTTCTTGAGAGTACAAGTAATATTCCAAGAAATACTAATGAAGGGAGCTCTAAAAGTTGGTCCACGTCTACATCTTAGCTCTTCACTCAACAATTTTCTTTCTCTGGGAAGAAGAATGTTCAAGCTACTGTAAATATGAGTATAAATTATGACTTCCAGTTTTAGGCATCTCTGCACTCATCATTAGTCTCCATGTATAGGTGTGTTGCATTTGGTTGTGTCACAGCCTATGGTTCAATATTGTGGTTCTTTATTTCAATATTTGGGGCAGTAAGATAATTGTATTTTTTTTTACTGTCATCAATTCCAGTTTTATATTCTGCTAAATCTCTGTGGCAATGTTTTGTTTTAAACTTTTTGATTTATTGTAAGCTTGCTGTTATGAATAATGGGGTCTGCTAATCTGTAATATTTGAGGCTCAATCTTATCTTATTTTTAATATGTTAATTCAATGGTTGGGATGTTACTTCTCTGTCTTCTCTACAACCAAAGCCAACTATTAAGCAAGAGAACATAGAACATGTGCATTTTATATTTTAAAATTATAAAACTGTTTGTGATTTCAGATTTGGAGGCATCATGTGAAAAAACCACCAAAAAACCTCTAAATCACAAACCATAACAAAATTCTCCCATTAAATCATTAAACCATTAAACCAGGCATTCCTAGAAGATTTCTCTTGCGCTTCACACCCGCCTGCTTCCTGGAATTAGTATTTTTAGTTCCATTATTACTGCTAGTGGGGCCCTGGTGATGCATTTTATAGAAGACACAAGTTTTGCAGAAACTTTCAGCTACTATTTGGCAAACTCTGTACCATACAAAACTTAAAAGCTACGCCATCGTAAAAATATCTTACCTTTCAAAACAATAGATTGATGTTAGTTTGCAATCTTTACAATAATGAGAGTACAAAATTATTGTTTCCATCACAATTTAAATAAATTGGATGTATGACAATACATAGTAAATTTTATTTGCCTAAAATTTTAGTTAAGATTTAATTTATTTAACAAATTGTTTATTTATTTATAATGTACATTTAAATTTTAATAGAAAAATACATCATTATCATTAATGTACGATTTATTATCTTGATTTTCTTTTATTGATCGTAGCTTAAAATTAGAAAAATATCTTTTACTAAGATTGCAAAATCCTTTCCCTTCGTTAAGATTCCTCCAGTCACTCATTTTTGGACTAGATTATTGAATGATTTCTAAGAAATGTTTGCGATCTAGAGAAGAGCATGGTCTCAAAGCTGGAAAAAGCCGTCAATAAATATCCACAACATAATATTGGTATTAATATTTCAAAGAAGTTATTTTATGTATTTAAAAGAATTATTTTTGTTATTTTTTAAAATTATTTTATTTATTATATAATCATTTTTTTATTTTTTTGAAATTTTTTTATATTTTTGTTCATAAATTTTTATTTTTATTTTTAAAAAATCCTCTATTCAATATTTGTATAATTATTTCATTTCTTAATTTTAATTTGAAGTGTAGTAAATGTTATATGTTACTTTTAAATTTATATTTGTTAAATTCTAATTATTTCAATATGA
>MU223325.1:405324-445619 GCA_018584345.1 Thuja plicata
TTACAAATCCATCTTCCAGGTCAACCAAACAGTCCCAAAAAATGAAAACCAGGGTTTGCATAACCAGGCTATGGATAACCATGATTTGTTTCATTTTCCAATTCCCCAACCAAACGGGCCCTAACTAAAATTAATTCACTGTCGTGTCAAATCTTCTGGGAAAGTTATTGGAAAACTGTGAACGTACATACAAAGATGTGTGTCATTTTGTGTGGTGCGCAGCGCACTTTGAAAACTGTGAACGTTTTGTTTTTGCCGGCCACTTGCATAAGAAAGATACAAATTGTATTCCAGATGAAAGGAAAGTTTCTCCGAATAATTTTCAAGGTAAAAATGGGTTCATTTCTCTTCCTCCTACCACACCTTCGTTGACGAATTAGAGCCACCTAAACAGTATTAAATAAACTATTATTATCTATCTTATTTAGTTTAATTCAACATCATCTTTTATTTATTAAATAATTATAACTCTTACCGACTTATAATTAAATTTTACTACCTAGAAACATAAGTAATATTTCTTCTAAGTATTTATGCTGCATATAGAAATAACCAAAAGAAAATAATAGATACTATTAGTACTCTTCTCCCATATAGAATACGCTGAAATATATAAGACATCCAAGTTTCTCAATTTAATAATTTAATCATGTATATTAAAGTGGAAGGATGAAAAAAATTAAATGTCTCATATGTGCAGGTGTATTTTGTTTAGATTATATTAAATTTTATTTAGAGCATATAGGAGAATACCTTTTTTTAATCTTGAGTTAACATACACATGTAAATTAGAAGATTATATTATTATAGTATTATAGTAATAGGAGATCAAAAATATTTGTTGTAGATCAAGAGCTGAGTGTTACATGAAGAACAAAGAACAAAACAAAGATTAAAAAAAGAAAACTAAAAGACTAAAATAATTAAAAATATTAAAAAATAAAATATAAATTAATTTAAAAAGTTAATAGTATCTAATAAGTAATGATAAAAAGTAGAATGAAAAAAATAGGGACCATTAAAAAAGGAAAAAATATAAATAAATAAATAATTTAAAAGAAAAAATTATTTAAAAGATTATCTTTAAGAAAGTAAAATATTTAACAAAAAATAAAGGAAGAAAAATATCTATGAAATAAAATTAAGAAAAAGACTAACTTAAGTTTAAAAGGTAAAAAATGATATACAAATATTAATATAATTGAATAAAATATCTAAAAAACTATTTAAGAAAGGTAAATAATATAAATAATTAAATTAGTAAATTTTAGAATGATCAAAATATAAAAATAGATTAAAAGCCAAAGAAAAAAAAAAGAATTAGAGAAGGAAATGAATAATTAAAGGAATAAATTGATTAAAATAAAGAAATTAAAATATCTAAATTGAGAAAAGAATTAATTAAAATAGAACAAATATAAAAGTAAAAGTAACTAAGAACAAAAGGAAAATAAATAAATAAAGAAACTTATAAATATTATATAAGATAGAAAGAGGGGGAGAATGAAAGAGGGGGAGATAGAAAGATAAAGATATAAATATGAAGTGATATAAAGAGAGGTAGATATTAGGGAATAAAGTTTACATTTAATAAATAAAGTTAGGCTAGTTGGTTGGGAAGTTTTAGTTTTATACAAGATAAATAAGGCTTTATATAAAGCCATTTGAAAAGTAATTTATATTAGAACTGAATGATGATAATAAAATTACTTTTCAATTTATTTACAATGTAAATATTTATGTTTTTATTTTGTTTTCTTCTTCTATGGAGCATTTTGAAAATGGGATGTGGAAGAAGAGGATTGTGTTTTTAGTGTAGACGTTTTGTTGAAATATTTCATATTTCAAGGGATTCATGCGTACGGCTCTTTGTCTGCGCTTTTCTTCTGACTTTTCCACTTGTCATACCGCATTCACTACGGGAGTTGTTATTAGGGTTAGTTTATAATGGCTCCGGCCAACTTCGGCCCAACAGTTGATTCTGGTACTTGAGTTGCTACTACAGAAAGTCATGGCGCCCCCTTTGAACAAGCGATCGGGCAAGTTCATCCTGAAGGTCTTCCACGAGGTAACTCTGATATTGTTCTTAACATGCAAGAATTTGATGATGCTTGTGATTGGTTAGAGAAATATACCTTGATAGGGTATTTTGTGGGCCGTACTCCTCCTGAAAGTATTCTGAAAGATTGGGTCAACAAGAGCTAGACCCCTCATGGGGTCTGCCTTGAAGGTGTTCAAAACCTTACTAAAGATGAAGGAAACTCCTTATCCCTCCCTCTGGAAAATTCCATCCAAGCTTTCTCATTGACTATTACATGTTGATCTTTATTCAACCAAGTAGCCTTATAAGGATTAGTGTGATGAATCCTTGTCAATTTCAACTTCTCAATAGCTTCTAAAGAAACTATATTATCAGTAGAACCTAAATCTATGATAATTTTACAGACCTTACCTTGTACCTTGCGGTTGACTCGAAACAAAGATCTTCTTTGGCTTGGCTCTTTATTGATGGGTTCTTTGAGGAGTTCTATACGAACCATGAAATGCTCTCCCATCTCTGAACTTATGGCTAATTCTACAGTCTTTCTGCTAGAAGACTCTTCTTGCACATTGTTATCTCTTTTCTCTCCTCCTTGTGAAGTAGAGATCTTTGCAGGACATCGATATGCAGGATGCCCAAACTGCTGACAATTATAACACTTTATCGAAGAGAAGTAAGATCTGTTGGCAAGTTGACTTCGTGAAGAAGCATGACTTATTTTGTGTTGTCAATCATGGCAACAAAGTCATAATTAAGTTCTATTATGAAAGACAAAATGACTAAGTGTGAAAATAGGGTAGATAGACACATACAGAGATCAGTATGTCAGTGCACGTGTTAGAGATCACACCAGAACATGCATTCTTAGATATATACTCTATGGTGTATATACATGCTAGATCCAAACGCGCAGAGTACGGAAAAGTTACAGACAGATTAGTAGACCTGCAGTCCAGGAAACAGAGCATGGAAGTCGACTACAATTTTGATCAGCGTGAATGATTTTGTAATGTAATGGCTAAGCACCTTTAGTTATAAGTTTGTAATAATTTAATTAATTTTATAGTAAACAGGCTTGAGCTTACTTGTTCGAAAGCGTTGTGTATTTTTGTTTTAGGGCTGACTAGTGATTTGTTTTGGGTCGCGCCTATTCGGATTTGAAGATATAAGTATGAAATGCAAAGATATGTTACAAGTGTCGATTATTGTGAAAGAGGAAGTTACAGAGGGACATTACTATGAAGTCAGTAGATGATATAGCTCTTTAAAGGAGTAAGAGCATTCGCACATACATGGAACTGATCAGACAACAGTGTCAATACAACAGTTCATTTTTGATATAGTGCATATCAACATTCAAAGGGTTGTAGCCTTCACCTTAATGGGCAGTGAGCCATATACCTTTAATAGGGTTTTGTAAAAGACTCCTAACTGGGTTAGACCTTTAACCAGGTCATTGTACTTAATTTGTAAAGACTGCTTCTAACAGGGCAAAGGAACTTTAACAGGTTCATTATATCTAGTACAATATTTGTGGGTACTAATCCCCACCGGAGTTTTCCTCTGATCAAGGTTCTCCGTAATCATTTCATGTGTTATGTGTTGTTGTGTTATAATTCTTTGGATGCATATTTTTTTTATGGTTAATTGGCTGAAATATAATTAATAGATAAACACTGATTCACCCCCCCCCGCCCCCTCTCAGTGTTTCTAACAAGATCCTCTTATGTGATTATCATTTCTTCCTCTTGAACTTTTATTTGAACCTCTTCCTCAATTGTAACCACCTCTAGTGTTACTAGATTCTCCTTGATTCTCTATGATTTTGGACTCACTCTGGTTCTTGGCTTCTGCATTCCTTCCTCCATATCCTCCTCTATGACCTCTATTGTCTCTTCCTCTTCCTCCACTGATTGAATCTTTTTTCTTCTTTAACTTCTCCTCTACTGTGAGGGCTAGTTGATATCATTGGTGTATATTATTGGGGCTTAAGACACTGATCTCTTCTTGAATACTCCATTTGAGGCCATTCAGATATATTTCCACCTTTAGGATTTCTTCTTCCACCACATGGGACCTTAAGCATAGCTTGTAGAATTATTCTGTGTAGGTACTGACTTCTAAGTATTTTTACCTCAAATTCTACCTTTTCTTGTGCTAATGCACTTCATAATCATCGGGAAGGTAAGTTTCCTTCATCTTAGCAACCATACCTTTCAAACTAGTTATGGGGTTCTTTCCTCCTTTAGTCCTTTCATCTTGGACAAATTTCCACCAAGTGAGAGAAGTTCCTCTCAATCTTGTCTTGGCTATTCTAACTTCTGAGCTTCGATCACACTATCAAAATCAAAGTGATTTCCAAGAGATTCTAGCCATTAGATGATTAATTCTAGATCCATCTTTCCACTAAATAGAGGCACACCTTCTAAGGACTTACCACTCATTGCCTTCAACGCTTTCAAGAATGGCTCTTCTTGAAGCACAGGGTCTAGCTTTGGGATCATTTCCTCCTCAACCACTAATTTACCATTCTCATCAGCTTCTCTCATCTATTCACTGATTTTTGTAGTTTGAAGCTACACTTCTTCTAACTTGCATGTCATTTAGGCCAACTGCTCCTTCAGGAGTCTGTTCTCCTCTTTTTGCTCTCCGATGTCTCTTGATAGCTCTGCATTGGACACCATGTTGGATGAATTTAAAGACTCTTCTAAAAATAACACCCAAACAACACAAGCCCAATCTTCTAACTTACTCTAATACCAATCTGATGTAGATCCAAGGTCTAGTTGCTGCCGAGAGTCGGCCTGACTCTGCTTCAAGTTCTCCTAATGGACCTTATAGGGTATTATCAAACCCTAGCTTGAGGAAGTCACTAAGATATTCACCTCAAGTGTTCTAGAAATAGTTCACACCATTAAGCTACTACCTTATACTATAGAATCTATTTGGATAGATTCATCCTCCAAGTTAAATCGACTGATTCAACAAGAAAAACCAAACTGAACATATTACACATAATAGACTACAAAAGATAGTGCTTAAAAATAATCTCTGTATTGCTATATGAAATCTATTAAATGTACAATAATCTACAATCTTCCATCTACTATCTATCTACTACCTCTCTTGATTACAAACTTTAACTATATAGCTATTTCACAAAATATCTCGCATCCTCCAAAAAGCTTGCATAGAAAGCATGGGCTATCCATAAATGACCCTCCCATCACTAGAAAAGGTGTCCCTATCCATCAAAGACAAAAATGACACAATGGGAGCTATTTCACTTGACCCAATTGGTCAGAAATGTCACATTTTATTTTTTCTGGGCCATTAACTGACATAACCGAGCAATAGACCACCATTACCGAGCACCAATTCTGAGCGTCAAAACTAACTTCACCTTCAATACTTGAGCGTTAGTCAACAAACCTAGAATCTATAAGAAACCCTGAGAAACATTACCGAGAAACATCCTCGAGCACCAAGTGTAACCCGAGAGACATTACCGAGCGACGTTCTCAAGCATTCCGCACAGCATACCTGAGCAACCTAGTGTAACCCGAGCAAGATTCCTGAGTAGCATTCCTGAGAAATAGAGTTCTTCGAGCACCAGTATAGCTTAGTTTCATTTCATCATTTTCAGTTGCTAGAGCCTCGTTAGATTTCCATAGGTTTATAAGCTACCTCAACACACACACTAAACTACAAATTAACTACTAAGCAACTATGGTGTTTGTTCACCAATTGACCTCAGTCATTACAAGAATGGTGGAAAAAAACAACTTACAAAATAAAAATGCTTATCTAACCTAGTTTCTCCTGCACCATGCTACAAAGGAGAAAAAATGCTACCAAAGAAGTGGCATAAAACTGAGAACAAGAAGCAGCACTAGAAGTCTGCACTAAAACAGACCAAGGAGGAGACTAGCACAATGCTACACAAGGAGAATAGATGATAAACTATTGCACAATGCAAGGACAAATCAAAATAGAATTTTATGAGAGGAAGGAATGCAACAAGGGATGAGAAATAATGAAGTTTGATGAAAAAAAGACTTCTTTTAATCTTCTAAAGTTGCATGAAGAGGTCCAAAAGTAGTTAAAAAGAATTACAAATAGTAACTAATATCAATTGCTGAGGGGGAAGATAGAGATGAGAAACAACCAAGGAACTGCTGGAGGAGTAGAAAAAATTTATATTATATATGAAATAAGAGGAAAAATAAGTATCAAAGAAGATGCAGAGTAGCAATATGGAAACTAATATGTGAACATCAAGTAAACCACCTGGACAAAAATATAATATCAAAGATTATGTTATAAAATAGATGTTGCAAGAAACATTAGCAGAGATAATGAATAAGAAATATACATGACAAGTATAATAAACATAAATAAGGGATAGAAAGATTAAATACACAGCGTTAGGAGTTAAAGATGTTAATAAAGAAACTCAAGAACAGATATTAATCAAAGATGTAGAAGATGACACATCAGTTGAGTTAGACAAGGAAGAACAAGACACAAATGATAACAAAACTATGGATGTTGTAGATGAAACATGGCCTGAAACCACAAAGGACAACATTGTGGATAACATAATCATTGACATTACCGATGATCCAGCAAAAGAAGTAGAGAAAGATGAAGACGTCAATGTTACCAAGGACAAGTCACCTGGAAAAGATTCAAGCATTCCTAAGGATGTAGGGGAAGAAGGAAAGAAAGACAGCACCGATGATTAGAAGGACATCTGAGACACTCACGTTGTAACCAAAACTAATAAGGTTATAGGAGGAGAATATAAACAAGCATATGGAGACACAATAGAGAAGGATGCACAAACAAAGAAAGGTGAAGCTAAGGACACCGATGAAGGAGATAAACCCAAAGATGGCACTCTTGAGGATATCGAAAAAGTTTCTATTGACAATGTAAGGTTAATGTGGAGACATCTACAACAAATTGACAAGCTGACACTGAAACAAAGTAGCAAAAAGAAGCACCACAAATAACTTCATCAAGCACAATGAACAAAGCTAAGAAACTGGCAATGGTACTGCATTCAAGTAAAACTCAAAAGAAGAAGAAGAAATCCAAGAAGAATAAGTTGGAAGTCACTTTAGATGAAATCATTGAGATACCCAAATGTGACCCAACTACATTTGATTATGAAGCATTGAAATAATATGGTGAAATATGCCGAAGGAAGGAATTACAGGAGAAGCTAAGGAAACAACACTGAGACTCCATGGTACTGGAAACAAAAAGGGACATATTCCACCAAATTGTACCCGATGTTGATGTTGATCAGAATAAGCCAATTCTTGATCAACTAGCCACTCTCACCGAAGCAATTACAACATAGAACATTGATGCATAGAAGGAAATTGAAGAGAGAGAAAAGCTAAAGTACCAGCAAAAACTTATTGAGAACATTAGCCAAGAAGTGGCGGTCAACAAGGTAAAGCTTTCAAAATTCATTAGTGAATTAGATCCAATTATAACTGAATCTATTTCCTTGATTCAAAAACTAAGCACACTTGAAAAGTTCACTAAAGAGAATAGTGAAAACATAAAAAATTTAGGTTCAGATCTAGCTAACAGTGCTAACAACTTAACCACCGATGCCAATGCACTAAAGTTGTATTATGAGAAAATCATTGAAATAAAAAGGTTAAGGCAGGAACTGTGGGAAGAAAAGACACACTTCAGACAAGAATTCATCGAGATCCAAGCTCAACTTCTACCAAACCTGACACTTCTTCAAAAACACATCAGTTAATCAAGGCAACTGATAGAAACCCCCGAGATGTCTGTAGCAGACAACATCTATGATATGAATTCCAAGATCACACTTGAGCACATGGATATAGAGAGCTTAAAGGAACAATAGGAGAAGATGATGGAAGACATGAAGTCTTCACACTCTCACATTTTTGATAAGCTATAAGCTATAGACCTTTGCCCTTAATATAAAAAAGGGAGAAAAATGATATATATTCATATTGGAAATTGATATGTATATGTATATTCATAGGGGGAAAATGATATGTATATGTATTTTAAAGAGGGAAATATATGATATGTATAGATAGGTAGGAAACTGTACAACACTATCAAAAAAGGGGAAAATAATGATATATCGACATATACATAGGGGGAGTCATGAAATGACTAAGGATTATATATGTTGTACATACTTAACATTTTGTTAGTATTTTGTACATATCAGTTTTTGATACTAATGTAAAAGGGGGAGATTGATGACATTAATTTTCCATTATTATCAAATAACACTTTCAGTAAGCATACACTGAAAGATAGGACAAAGAGAAAACCAAAAATGAAGATACAAGAGATCACCAAAAATGGCTAAGTACAAAGAAAACTGATGACATAATTTTGTGTGTACACCAAAAATGCAAAGTGGAAAGGATAAAGAGGAACCTGACAGAGGAACCCGACATGCAAGATATAGTGCAACCTAAAAGACAGTCAACTGAGTTCAAAGCATAACTAACACTCAAAAACCAAAAGTCAGTTGCAGCCCGCAAAAAGTGGATCTCACTTCCACATCAGATAAAATATTCTTATTCTATTTATAGAATCTTAATTTGTTTTAAAAACCATTTCTTTAGGGACAAGAAACATGAATGTAAGTGCTTTAATCAGTTTAACTGATTTAAAACACATAGACTAGGAGATCAAGGTAAAAGTTGTAAACCCGATCTTAGAGTTAGCATTGTTTTTCGTGAAACTTGATGATGCCAATCCATCTTATAAATAGATGATGCAATCATTCATTATACATGTGTGAATATGTAAGAGAGGATGAATGAAGCCTATGAGCACATCTATGGATCAGATTGAAAGTTTCAAGAACCAGAATGACAAAAGGTGAATTTGGTTAGCAAGAACCAAGAACAGAGGCTACTGAGAATTAGAGGTATTATTCAATCACATTAGGTGATAATAGTATTCATGTAATCTTAAATGGATCTGTATCAAAAATAGGAGATTGCATATACTAGGTCAAATTGTAATTTTCTATCATTCTAACAAGTGAAGCAAAGTGTAAAAATCCTTTCAAGGAAGATGGATTTAACAGTCCAACTATAAATCTCTTAACGGAGTACACACTCAAGAGTGTTGCTAAAGCTCTTAACTGAGTAGACTTTAACAGGTCTCCATAGATACTCTTAACCGGGTAGATCATCAGAATTAATCAAATTGTAATCCTTAACTAGCCCCTTCCAATCTGCAGATAGTGAAGATTTTGTGGGTGCCATCGTCACCATAGTTTTTACTTCCTAACAGGAGTTTTCTATGATATCATATCTTGTGTTATGTGTTTATGAATTGATATATCTTGTATCAAGATTGTATAGATTAGATGGTTGGATAAATAATTGATTACACAAAGGTTAATTGATTGAAGGATACAAAAGTTTTAGAGGTACTGATTCACACCTCCCCTCTCAGTACACACTTTCCATTAATTCCAACAAAGATTACTAAGCAAGTGTGTGTAGAGGCATCTCTTATATAGATATGAGTGGAGGAGTTTGCATGTAACTCCTATCTTCTATGAATGCCACATTCACATTGAGTGTGTGCCAAATGTGAGATTTCTCTTAAGGAGAAATATCTAATTTCCTTATTAAAGGAATTACAAAAATATGACATGTACTCCTACTTTGACTAGAGGACAAATACAATATAGGATACCTTAGGTTATCCTTTAATTACATAGTTTACCAAGGAAAGATTAATTTCTAATAGGAATGTACTCACAAGAAATGAAAGATGGAATATTATTCACAGGTAAAGAAATAAGAGCTAATGGAAGAAAATAAAATTGAAAAAGAAAAGGAAAAATAAGAAGAGAAGGAAGTAGAGAAAGAAGAAAAAAGAGAAGAGAAAAAGGAAACTAGGAAAGAAGGAATTGTTGTAGAAGAAGTTAATACCGGTAAGGAGGTGTAGGACATAGAACAAGGGAGGAAAGGCTGGTAACAAAAAACATTGAGAGAAGAGAAGAGATTGGAAGAAATGTCACTAGTACATGTTCTAATGATTCAGTAAGGAACTTATCACCTCTCCACTCATTTTTTGTCTTGTTACTACTTCCAAGTTGCTTATTGATTTTGAAAAAGTCACTCCCTTCCAAAAAATTCAGATAAGCGAGTCTATTTTGGCTTTGGAAAAAAATGATTTGTTTAAAGTGTAAGAAGAAAAATATAATATCATTGAAGATACTATTGACGCTCTTCAAAACATTATGTCTGATTGTAACATAAACCAGTCTAGTAGTTTGAAAGAGAAGTGTAGAGAACTTTCCCATGTAGTAAAGGCTTCGACTGTGTTCGTAAATTAAAAAAATTAATCAACAAGAGGAAACTATAAAGGATAAGATGTTATAGGAATTGAAGGGTAGATGTGCAAATTATTTTGTCGATCTTCTTCACCTTATTGAGAAAGGTCAAGACCTTCTTGAGCAAGGTAATTCTTTGTATAAATATACTCTTCAGTAGCCGAAGGACACAATTGAAATCCAGAAAGAGATTGTGTCTATAGAATTATCCATTCAATAGGCGCATAATTCTTTCAAGCTTCCAAACGATCTCACTAGTACTAGCAGAGTGTCAATCAAGGAGTTACATAATAAATTCTTTGCATTGCAACAAGAAAGAGAGAAAATTATTTTGCCCTTGGGTAATTTTTTGGAAATGTGTGCAAATGGGTTGAATCCCTCCAGGATCTCAAGAAGTTCTTTGAGGAAGGTAAACTCTATAAAAATTGACATGTTTTGAATTTTTGTGTTGCAGTTGTGTATATTTTTTTAGGCATCACCCTTTTTCATTGATGCCAAAAGGGAGAGTATATAAACACAAAAAAGAAAAGATTTTGAAAAAAGGACAAAAATATGGTTGCTCATCTTTGTAGGAGTCTTTGGCCATTTTGGATTTTTAAAATTTTTATTTTCTATTAATGATAAAGGGGGAGATTGTTAATATTATCATTAATTTGTTTTCATTAATGTCATTGTTCTAGCCAGTTTGGCCCAATCATATCTCTAATTTGTCTATGGGCCTAGCAATAGTTTTACTAACAACAAAATTATCGGTAGTAGTATCACCCATACTTGTTTTGATCTATTGCATGACCCATCAATATTTTGTTCTAGACCCAATTTTTTTTTAGCATTAGACATCTTTTGATATGGTTGACATCCCCAATGCCTTTTTGGTAGCATGCTCACAAGATTTTGTCTTCGGTCCAAGCTTACATGAAAGGATATGGAGACACACTTGTCTATATTAGTAGTGACATCAACAAAAGAAGAAAGATGACTGTGATGTTATAAAAATGATGTGTGATATGTAAATACAATCTTATCATGTATATAGTGAACTTTTATATGTAATTTAGTATCTATATAGAAGGATTTTGTACTTTAGTGAGAGTTGTATTTCCTACATATGCTTGAATTCATAAAGGGATCAATAACTAGGTTCATTACCAGACTCAGGGATTGGACATCTATCCGAGCAGCTATCCTCCTTGTTATGAAGGCTCATTTAATCATCAATCCAGGGACGTATTACTTGAAATGGTTCTTCATGATATATGCACTAAGTGCGTGCTAAAGCCACACTAGCTATGAAGATGCAGGAAATAAAGAGCTAAAAGAAAACTTAATCTATTGTTGCAAGAAGTAAATACTTGGAAAATAACTAAACCAAAATACTAATGCTGAGGAAAAATACTTGATGCTCGATTCACAATGTTTTAACTATTCTTCCACTTTGGTTTCAAGAATAGACAAATACTAGAATTGAAATGATGAGCTGCAGGAAATAAAACTAACACTACCAAGGATTACTCACTATGTGTGCCCCCTTAGATGAGTATCTAGAACTCAATTACATGAAATGGATCTTCAACACTTAATTATTTTATTCATATGGAAACAAGTACAACTGTATTCATGAAACTGGAAAAAAAATAGAACAAAATGCACTATCTCTGAATCTACTATATCTGAATTAAATAATTCCCTCCTTCTAACATAGGAGTGGAGCTTATTTATAAAACAAAAAATCTAACTACTAACTGATCACACCTAGAGAATAGATGGATTATTTATTATGAATAAGAAGTAGGAGTAAAGTTATCCACAAAAATAGAAACAAGAACTATTTCAACAAACATGAGGAAAAAATTTAGCTTCCTTCTACTTCCTAGATTTTATCGGAATTAGGAACATCGTGACTTAATCTTCCATTTGTTGTCGCCAATTGTATTCCCAAACTAGTTCCATTATTGCTCCTTTAGCTACAAAACTAGGTCTTCATGGATAAGCATACAGATGCGTGCTTGGTCTGGCTTCTTTTGACAAACTATTCTGCATTATAAACATTTAAATAGGAACAAACCAACATACATCCAACACAAAATGCACACATATTCATTACCAAATAGTTAATTATATATTAAAACATAACTCTAGATTTATCATATAAGTGTATAGCATTTTGGAAAGAAATTAATGTCCATCCGTGTGTGTCCAAAGTTTGTAAAAACCCTAAACCATGAAACTAAAGTTCATGTGGTTGCATGCTACTGATCTTAAACTAAATGGCAACCAAGTCTTTTGAGGATTAAAACAGAGTATAATAAATAAGGAACAAAGTGCATAAAATACCATCCTAGAATTATAGAAAGAGGTTATTAAAATGATAACAAAACTCATCCTATCATTTCTCCCTACTAAGCCTAGTGTTGGTTGTCTGGCACTGAAAAGTTTATGAATCTGGCCGTCATCTGAAAATCTCCAACAATTGCTTCTCCACCACTATTTCTCCCTATGTGCTAATAAAATCCTTTGGGGGTAAAAGTACAAACCTGTGTCACACTTTTACAAAGGAAGAGGACCATGACATGCAAAAATGTTAAACTTTAATGACATAAAAGTGGCGTTTGTGTTTAGAATTTGAAAATGATGTAAACTAATGAAATGTGTAAAAATGGATGTAGTTTAGGCCTATAATTTTTTTAAATAATAATTGACATCTTGTTTTAATTTTTGAAGTCCATTTTTTAATTGCTAAAAAATGCTGAAAATTGAGGGTCTAGTTCCCACCAACAAAATATATGTAAATAATCTTTTTTTCCTCTAATTTCAAAATATGTTTTAGATGACATGTATAGCTAGTGCAGAAAAAAAGAAAGATTGGTTTTCGGTATATATTTTGTCTGTTATAACAATTCAAAGTCGGAGTTACCTGAAATTAATAGTTTTTGTCTCCCGCCTAATTTTCCCTAGCAAATATGCACCAAATATAAAACAAATTATATATTCTTGAAGAGGACTCTCTCCTCTAGTGTTAAATATAATTTTTAAAATTTTCTGAAATGATTTTCTATTTTTTTTTAAATTTTTTCGAACGAGTATGTTCTTCAATGTTAAAATACTTACTTGGAGTTTTTTCAACTTATAATATATTATATATAATCAAAACACAATTAAATTATATGACCATAATCTAAACTCCGAGCTCTACAAAAGGGTATTTTTAGATTTTACAAATAGTTGAGTTTTGATGAAGAAATCAATTGTCTAAGTGAGAAGTTCTGTAATTTTGAAATTTTTGCCTATTTGGCTGCCACATAGGATGCCACATAGACAGTTTCGGCCGGAATGGGTTTGGCTGAACTAGTTCTTGTCGAAACTCCCTATATAAATATGTGCCAATTCTTCATCGATAAAACATAGTCGGCTTATATTTACTCATGAATTTTTAGCCGAAACTAGTCTGACTGAACCTGTTTCGGCTAGAACTCATTTTCCACATCGAGGCCACATGGTGCCACGTATATACGACTGAAAACATTTTGGCTGAAACTGTTTTGGACGAAAAAAATTTAGCTAGAACTATGACAATGGTTCTCTAGTGCAAAATAGCTTAATACTTTTACCCTTGGTGTGCTCCAGTTTAATTCTCTTACTGGCTTCTAACTTCTCATTCAATTCATTGTCAATACAGCTATAAACTAGCCATAGGAGAACATGGGATTGAAAATTCAAGGGGAGCCAAAGTTTTGGCCTTGCCTGCCTTCCTAATTGTAGATACCTAGGAACATTGGTGCAGGAGCACCTTAAGGTCTTGTAAAGATCTTTAAAGCATTTTGGCTTGTACATTGGTTTGGCCAACCACAAAAGGTAATAAAGAATCAATATGAAGTCCCAAGGTTTTTTTTGTGTGTGTATAGAGGTAGGAGTGATTAGGGTTTAGTGTTTGATGTGATCAAATAGGATCTAGGGGTTTAAGTCCTAGAAAGTCAACCAAGGGCTCAAAGGTTGACCAAAAATCCAAAATGGAGTGGAACCTATGATTAAGATGTTTTTGATTGTTTTAAGGTCTTATGAAGTGGTTTAGGATCAAATTGGACCATTGGAAGTAGTGGTTTTTCATTTGAGCAAAATTTGTAAAAGTTGCTCATGACAGCTTTGCAACTTTGCAAAGCTATCATGACAATATTTCCTAAAACCTAGGAAAGGACTTTAATGGTGCCCAAATCCTAAAATGTGGGTCCAAACATGCAGGAATAGGATATATAAGGTTTAAGAAACCCTAATCTAACAGTTGGAAGTGGCATTGTACAGATTGTGAATTGAGAAGCAAGTTTTTGACTATGTTTTTTGTAACAGAGCCTTGATCAAGTCACTTAATGGATTGAATGACATGAATGAATGAATTTAGACTTTGTTTTTTTTCATTTAGAAGTTCTTTGTGGAGTTATTTTTGTAGATTGTTACTTCCATTTTTTATTTTGTAAATTCTTTGTGTTTCACTATTTCGTTGGTCTATTCAGCGCTAGTCTTGTAAATATGTGTCCCTCTTGAGTTCCCGTGGTTGGAAAACTATAGCCACTTGTAATCAAGTAGGTGATAGTATAGATATTATAAATATGTTTTTTGGGGTCTGTGGATGCAGGAGAGCTATTTTTTTGAACAATCCCTAGGTGAGTGTAGTGGCATTTTGGTTAGTGGCTTGTGGAGAACAATAACATAGAAAGATGATAAACGGATTGGATTGAACCAATAAATGGTGGGAGAATGTAGAGGTGTGTGTCCTTGATAAATAAATTCAAGGAGAGGATTGGTGGAGTTTTTCAGAGAGACCATTGAAGACAAAGAAACTTGACTGGTGAACATGCTCCTAAAACCCTTAAAAATAGGGGTTTGGTGAAACTCCACTATACAGACATAGTGGGGGTCTAAAACCTAGAAAATCCTAGAGCCTAGCTAGGGCCTAAAAAGAATCCATAGTTGATTTAGAGGGTTGTTAAGGGGGTTTGAGAAGAAATCCAAGAAAACTAGTTTCTAGGAGGCCTAATTGACCAAAAAGGCTACAAGGCCTCAAAACAAGAAAACTAAGAACTCGATTGAAATATAATGAAGGGATGCATCAAAGTGGGTCAGAATAAGTTGAAAGTGACCTAGGTATGGTCAGGAATCCTATTCCTATTGCCAAGGTCAGATGGAGGTCAAATTATCTAAGATAGGCCAATGGGTGCATAGTTGAAAGGAGAGGGACTTGAAAGAAGTTTGAAGTTGGTGGAAATATTTAAGAGGATAAGGGGATCATAGGAGATTCCTTTGGTTAGGGTAGTGATAGACACCATAGGAAGACCAAAGAAAGGGTCTTGTAAAGAGAAAGAAAGCTCTTGTAAGTTAGAGCTCCCCATAAAATAGGTATCAGAGCCATTGAAAGGCTTGGGAAGTGGTTAGTGTATGACAAAGAGGAGTGAATCCATTGGAGAAAGCACCATGGTGACCAAGTAATAATTGGAAAGGGACTTGTCATTGCAAAAATTCAAGAATAGACTTCTTGAAGAAGCTATGGAGGAGATCAAGCTGAAACTAGCAGACATAGTACAAGAAGAAAGCAAGATGAAAGAAGGGATAGGGAAGATAAGGACAAGGGAAAATGTCTAGTTGAAGAGGAGGAAAAAACAAAACTTGACCCTCCACTACCTAAGGAGCCATTCCTCAAAGCCCTTAAGGCCTTAAGTGGAAATGAATTAGAAGCCATTCTAGTGTTCTCTGGCAAAATGGATAAAGAGGTGGTTATGGAGTGGATTGAGGGTATGGAAAACCATTTTGAATGTGATGGCATCATAGAGGCACAAAAGGTGAAGATATTCAAATCAAGGCTAAGAGGACAAGCAATAACTTTGTTGAAGTTCTTGCAAGAAGAAAGAGAAAGTGAAGGAAAGAAGCCAATAGCAACTTGGAAAGCTATGGTGGCTAAGGTGAAAAAGAACTACCTACCAGATGATTATGACATCCAACTACACAAAAGGAGGCAGAATCTCAGACACAAGGATCTAGATGTGGCATCCTATACTAAAGAGTTCCAAAAAATATGTCTTAGGTCAAGAGTGCAAGAAGTGGAAAGCATCAAAGTTTTTTGGTACCTCAATGGCCTTAGATGGAACATACATGAAGAGTTGAGCCTCTTCACTTTAACTTCTATCCATGGGTGTTTTCAAATGGCCCTTAAGGTGGAAGATGAAATCAGAAAGAAACAAGATTCCAACTCTAGGGGAAGAGGAAGAGGCAGAGACACTAGAGGTGGACATAGAGGTGGTTCTAGTGGAAAGAACAATGAAACCAAAAGACAAGGAGATTATAGGTTTGTTGAAAAAAACCATGAGTATAGTAATAGAGGAGGATATAATAGAGGTAGAGGCTTTCATAGTGGTGGAAGAGGCAGATCAGGTGGATTTGGAAGAAGCTCACATTTTTCTTCAATGAAGTGCTATAACTGTGGCCAAATGGGTCACCCTGCCTATAGGTTTCTAGATAAACCAATATATTCACAAGGTGAGAAGAAGATTGCTTATGTGCAAGAGGAGGACATGAACAAACAATCAGTGATAAGTTTGGATTCAGAAAAGGGAGAGAACCTCATGCTCAAGAGGATTCTAATCAAAGAACCTACAAGGGATGAACACAAACAGAGAAGGGCTCTTTTTAGGGTCAAATGTAAGATTCTTGGTAAAGTATGTACAGTCATAATAGACTCCAGATCTACTGATAATGTGATATCAAAGGAGGTAGTAAAAAAGCTCAAATTAGTCAATATACCCCATGTGTGTCCTTACAAGGTAACTTGGTTGAATAAGGGACAAAACATACTGGTTAATGAACAAGTGTGGGTTGAATTCACTATTGGAAAGTATCAAGACAAGATACTATGTGATGTACTACCAATGGATGCATGCCATCTATTTCTTGGAAGACCATGGCAGTATAATAGGGAAGCAGTTCACCATGGAAAGAAGAATAAGTACTCATTCAAGAAGAATGAAATAACTTATAACATATAGTCTTTGATAGAGGAGGAAAAAGTGGAGAATATGGACTCCAATACCCTACTAATGAGTGGGAAAGAATTCCTCAAGGAAATGAAGGAGGAAGAAGAAATTGGATATGCAATTTTGGTGAAGCCAAAAGAGGAAGAGACACCTAAACAGTCACATATGCCTACAGAAGTGAAACAATTGTTAGATCAGTTCCAATAAATGATATGTGAAGGGACTCTAGCTACCCTACCACCAAAAAGAGAAATCAGTCATCAAATTAACTTTGTGCTAGGGGAATCATTGCCTAAAAGGCTGCATAGAAAATGACGTGAAAATATAACAAAGAGGTAGCAAGACAAGTTCAAGAACTATTGGTCCAAGGACTGATCAGAAAGAGCAGCAACCATTGTGTTGTCCCAGTGGTGTTGGCTTTTAAAAAGGGAGGTAAGTGGAGAATGTGTATTGACTCTAGGGTAATAAATAGGATAACTATTAGATATAAATTTCCTATTCCTTGAATAGAAGATTTAATGGATTGCTTGGGGGGTGCTAAGTTTTTTTCAAAGATTGATTTAAAAAATTGATACTATCAGATTAGGATGAAAGAGGGTGATGAGTGGAAGTCAATCTTTAAAACCATAGAGGGGTTATTTGAGTGGTTAGTCATGCCATTTGGGCTTACAAATGCACCTAGTACTTTTATGAGGGTCATGAATGAAGTCTTGAAGGATTATATAGGGGTATTTATAGTAGTCTACCTAGATGACATCCTCATTTTTAGTAAGATGAAGGAAGAGCATATGAAACACTTAGAACTTGTTTTGAAAAGGTTATAGGAGGAGAAGCTCACCATAAATCTTGAAAAGAGTGATTTTATGAAATAAGAACTAGTCTACCTAGGATTTGTAGTATCCCAAGGTGACTTTAAGATGGATAAGAGAAAATTGGAAGCCATATTAAGTTGGCCTACTCCTAGGATAGGTACTGAAGTGAGAAGCTTCCATGGGTTAGCCCAATTGTATAGGAAGTTTGTGAGGAGATTTAGTGAAATTTGTAAAGCTGTCCTAGATACCATTAAGGGTGGAACCAAAACAATGTTTGTATGGACCAAGGAAGCCAATGAAGGATTTGAGAAATTGAAGAAAGAAGTAGCCACCCAACCAATACTAGTTTTACCAAGTTTTGATAAGTTATTTATAGTGGAATGTGATGCTAGTAACATAGCAGTGGGTGTAGTCCTAAGTCAGGAAAGAAGACCAGTAGCCTTCTTTAGTGAGAGGCTTAATGAAACAAAGTCTAGATACTCATCCTATGAACTAGAGATTTATGCATTGGTGCAAGATCTTAAGAAGTGGAGGAACTACTTTTTTCCAAAGGAATTTGTGGTTTACACTGATAACCAGGCCCTAAGATACATAAATACATAGGAGAAGCTTAGTTTGAGGCACATAAAATAGATGGAGTTTGCCCAATCATACACCTTTACTATCAAGCACAAAAGGGGGTAAATAACAAGGTAGCAGATTCCCTTAGTAGAATATTTCTCACAATCCAAGAGATACCATTGTAGAGTATAGGGGTTGAAGTATTCAAGGATCTCTATGAAGGAGATACCGATTTCTCAGAGATTTATAAGGTGTGTACTGAATTTGAAAATCACTTTCATAGTGAATATGTAGACTATACCTTACAAAATGGTTTTTTGTTTAAAGGGAAGAAACCATGTGTTCCAAGGGGTTCCACGAGGGATAACAACATACAAGAGAAGTAAAATGGAAGTTTGAGTGGACACTTTGGGTTAAACAAGACCCTGGACTTAGTGGAGAGATACTATAGGTGGCCTAAAATGCAGAAAGATGTAAGAATGTATGTGGAACAATGTGGAGTATGTCAGAAGGAAAAGGGGAGATCATCAAATATAGGTCTTTATCAGCCTTACCCATCCCAGATAGACCATGGGAGTGCATAAGTATGGATTTCATAGTGGGGATACCTAGGACCCCAACTGGTTTGGATAGTGTGTTTATGGTAGTGGACAGATTCAGTAAGATGAGTCATTTCATCCCATGTAAAACAACACATGATGCCAGTCACATTGCCCACCTTTTATTCAAGGAGATAGTAAGGATACATGGCTTGCCAATGAGTATAGTTGCAGAAAGAGATGTGGAGTTTATGGGGCACTTTTAGAAGTCCCTATGGAAAACACTAGGAACTAATTTGTCTCATAGTTCTGGATATCATCCTCAAAAAAATGGTTAGACAAAGGTAATAAATAGGTTTCTTGGCAACATGCTAAGATGTTTGACAAGAGAGTATGGGCAAGGATGGGAGTAGGTCATACCACAGACACAATTTACCTACAATGATAACACAAACAGGACTACTGGTAAGATTCCATTTGAGATTGTATATGGTATACATCTAAGGGGTGTACTGGAGCTCAGGAACTTAAAAGAATATGAGGCAATCAATGTAAATGTAGATGAATTTGCATAGTCAATGAGATAAGTTCATGAGCAAGTGAAGAAGACTCTAATGGAGTCCAATCAGAATTTCAAGGCTAAGAAATATGAAGGAAGAAGAGACCTACAATTTGAGGTAGGAGACATGGTGATGGTATAATTAAACAAGGCTAGGCTACATAAGGGAATACCAAGAAAGCTATAGATGAAGAGGATTGGACCTTGTAGGGTGTTGGCTAAGTATGGTCCCAATGCCTACAAGATAGACCTCCCAAAAGATATGCCCATTTATCCCATTTTTAATGTAAAGGAATTGATTCAATAGAAGGGTCCTGATATAGATGAGGGAGAGTATAGTATAGAAGTAACTAGGGATGTGGAAGAACTCAAACTACATGTTCAAGCTAAGCCACAAGTGGAGAAGATTGTATATTCTAGAGTGAAGAAGAAGACTAGGAACAAAGTCTACATGGAACACTTGGTGAAATGGGAACACCAACATGAGTCAGAGGCTACATGAATAGAAGAAGTATATTTCAAGAAGCATGGTATAAGCATGGATTTCATCACACCTAAGATACCCTGATTTTCTTGTTGCAGGGAAAGGATGGTGCAGGAGCACCTTAAGGTCTTGTAAAGATCTTTAAAGAATTTTGGCTTGTAGGTTGGTTAGGCCAACCACCAAATGTAATAAGGACTCAATATGAATTCCCAAGGTTTTTTTTTTGTGTGTCTAGAGGTAGGATTGATTATGGTTTAGTTTTTGATGTGATCAAATAGGATCTAGGGGTTTAAGTCCTAGAAAGTCAACCAAGGGGTCAAAGGTTGATGAAAAATCCAAAACGGAGCGGCACTAGTGATTATGATGTTTTTGAGTGTTTTAAGGTCTTATGAAGTGGTTTAGGATAAAATTGTACCATTGGAAGTAGTGGTTTTTCATTTGAGCAAAAGTTGTAAAAGTTGCTCATGACAACTTTGCAACTTTGCAAAGTTGTCATGACAACATTTCCTAAAACCTAGGAAAGGACTTTAATGGTGCCCAAATCCTAACATGAGGGTCCAAACATGTGGGAATATGATATATAAGGTTGAATAAACCCTAATATAATAGTTGGAAGTGGCATTGTATGGATTGTGAACTGAGAAGCAAGTTTTTGACTGCATTTTTTTGTAATAGATCCTTGATCCAGTCACTTAATGGATTGAATGACATGAATGAATGCATTGAGACTTTGTGTTTTTTTATTTAGAGGTTCTTTTTGGAGTTATTTTTTTAGATTTTTACTTCCATTTTTCATTTTGTAAACTCTTTGTGTTTCATTGTTTTGCTGGTCTGTTCAGGGCCAATCTTGTAAATATGTGTCCCTCTTGAGTTCCATGGTTGGAAAATTATGGCCACTTGGAATCAAGTAGGAGACAGTGTAGATATTTTAAATATGTGTTTTTGGGTTTGTGGATGCAAGAGAGCTATTTTTCCAACAAGCCATAGGCAAGTGCAGTGGCATTCTAGTTAGTGTCTTGTGCAGAACAGTAGCATAGAAAGATGCTAAATGGATTGGATTGAACCAATAAATGGTGGGAGAATGTAGAGGTGTGTGTCCTTGATAACTGAATTTGAGGAAAGGATTGGTGGATTTTTTTAGAGAAACCATTGAACACAAAGAAACCATACTGGTGAACATACTGCTAAAACCCTTAAAAATAGGGGTTTGGTGAAAGTCCAGTGTATGGACAGAGTGGGGGTCTAAAAAATAGAAAATCCTAGAGCCTAGGTTGGGTATACAAAGAATCCATAGTTGATTCAGAGGGTTGTTAAGGGGGTTTGAGAAGAAATCCAAGAAAACTAGTTTCTAGGAGGCCTAATTGACCAAAAAGGCTACAAGGCCTCAAAACAAGAAAACTAAGAACTCGATTCAAATCTAAAGAAGGGATCCATAAAAGTGGGTTTGAATTAGTTGAAAGTGACCTAGGGATGGTCAAGAACCCCATTCCTATTTCCATGGTTAGATGGAGGTAAAATTGGTGAAGATAGGCCAATGGGTGCATAGTTGAAAGGAGAGGGACTTGAAAGAAGTTTGAAGTTGGTGGAGAGCTTTAAGAGGAGAATGGGATCATAGGAAAGTCATCTAGTTAGGGTAGTGATAGAAACCCTAGGAAGAACAAACAAATGGTCTTGGAAAGAGAAATAAATCTCTGAGAAGTTAGAGCTCCCCATCAAACATGTTGCATGGTTGCTTTGAAGTTGATTAGGTTGTGAGGTTCAACCTTCTCTAATATAATGGGGAGCCTCCCCAATATCTTTATTATCCAATTAGGAGCCATCTTCCCTTCATTATATGAAATCCTTTCAAATCCCCTGTAAACCCATTCTCTTATATCAAAGATCCTTATCCTGACCTCTGGATGATGGAAACCATAGGTAATATGCAACCTGTCAAGGTACATGGTTGAAGACTTACTATTCTCTTGCCACATGGGCAATATCACTGTTCTTCCCTTTTCCTTGTATTTTCTTAACTGGTCACCATAGTTGATCTCATTCCTATCCTAAGACATTAGGGATTTTAAATGGATATCCCCAATGAAAAACAAAGGACTCCAATATTTATTTGAAGGAACAACATAATTGTGGAGATACAATTCACATAGTAAATTTTGAATAGAGTCAGGGAATTTATTGAAAATATCCAAGAATTCCCAGGGAGTAGAAATACTAGGGTCAAGATCCCTAAGAACTCTCATCAATTTAAACAAGAGGTACTATTCTTCTAAACACATTGCATAAACCCTAGGGGGTGGTCTGGATTCCATTAAGTGAGGAATCAACTCGGTAACTGCATCCAATTTATGCTATAGGAAATTTACCTCTTGTTTCTATTTTTCAATTTATTTTTGTAGTCTTCCCCTCTCCCACATACTATTCTCATATTGTTCATGTTTGTAAAAATTTAAAGAAATGGAATGGAAAGTTACCTTTTTTGGAGGTTCATGCCTATCCTCTAGTCTTTTTCTACTATCCTCTTCTCCCCTTCTTTCCTTGGTATCAACCTATTCCACTATTTTAATAGGCAGTGGTCTCCATACTACCAACTGCCATGAATTTCTATGGTTTTCCTTAGTGGTGGCCATTTTATTAGCTGCAACAACTAAATCATTTAACCCTTGACACCCTTCCCTATCCGGAGATTGAGCAATTTATTCCATTTTTTTCTCACTCATTTCCTCAAACTATGTGTCAACTGGAATCTCTTCCCCTACATATTTGTAATCTCTAAGAGCACTACCAATATTTTGTTGTTCTAAAGAATGAGGTTAATTTATTGGCTGCTGCTCTTCAGAGATGTGGATTATAGGAATTTATTCCTGTAGTGTACTGGGGTTATCACTAGATGGCACTAGTTATTTCTCTTGGATCCAAATAATTCTCCTTATTGGAGTCTCTGTGGTGGCTGTAGGACTTTTTTTGGAGTACTCTTCTCCTTAGCAGTGGTGACTGCATGAGATTGGGAAGCAGGGGAAGTAGTGACTGTGTGTTTCGTCTTTTTAGAACATGTGGAAATAGACTCAGGTGTCTTTTCCAGTTCTTTCTCTAGCACGTCCTCACTCACCTTTCCTTTCCCTCTTTCTTTCATGCTAATTTATTTATTTTTCGTAGGATTTTACAACGCAACAAGGACTTCTTGATTAGCTATTTCATGACTAGGGTTATGTGTGCTAGATTCCCTAGTTATGGGTCTTTTGGTTGCAGGATAAGCTTCCAAAGTAGAAGGCTCATGTTTTCACTTAGGAGTTTCTCTAGGAATGTCTACCTTCTCCCTAGCAACCCTACCACTAGGCCCTACATCTCTTAACTGAACTTCCCTAGCTTAAATAAACTCTTCCCATCCCATGGGAGACACATCTCTCAAAGATATTTCTACCAACATATTAATTAACTCATTATGTGATACATCATTTTTTCCCCCTTTTTACCTCCTCATAAATCAAGGACAACATTGCATACAAGAAATTTGGGACATTCATCTATCGGCCATGTCTTAAATGACTTAAAATGTGCTACATGTAAATATGAAAAGTAGCCTTCACATGTGAAATACTTGATAACATAGGTGACCAACTAAGGATATGATGGAGGCAGGGACAACCATTTATCTCCTTTCTTGTCTACCTCTAGCTGTTGGTCACCTCTGACTGTGAATTCTTCCTTGGACAACCTAACATAATGACCATGTGGGTATACTTATCCTATAGTTGGTAGGCCATAAACTTCTGCAATTCTTTCTTCTGAAGAATTCACCATCAACCCTTTTACTTGGGCTTATCCAACATTGAGTGTATTTAAAAATTCAAATGTAGTGCCTTCATCAAACCCATTTATTTTGAGGAAATATGACAACCATCCCACGTTGTTAATAGTCTAGACACTCAATAGATCTTGTAGTAATGAATAATGGTCTACTAGGTCATGGAAGATTTGTGAGCTACCCATTATGATAATTTCCTACCTCTATCAAATTTTCAAAAAAAAATACAAACCCTGCCTATGTGTTGTGAATACCCTTTTCGTTCAAAGACTTATGAAACCAAATGCATAGCTTTGGAGGGCAAAGGTTAAGGCACTACTAGTGATATCAAGAAACCTTAGAGTAACACACTTGGCTATGAGTACTATTAAAAACAAGTTGGAAATAGGAATTCTCATGTAATGTCTGTCACATCAATGTGTATGAAGGTTACAAATTAATGATGATAAGGACATATTTTAAGTAAATAAGACAATTTAACCCTTTATGCAATTTGTAAAGGTGACGAATGACACTAATGACATTTAATAACTCATTTAATAACCCCACCGCCTACTAAATCTTGGATGGTGATGGGGTATTAAATACTATATATACAAATAAAATACATCAAAATCATGGAGTAAAAAATAAACAAAGTGGAAAATAAATACATGCGTATACCTGGAGGAGTGTTGCCAAGTGATTGTACCAGATCATAAAGTTTATGCTGATGTGTGCTGAAAGAAAGATTTGGTAAGATGGTGAAGTGGAAGTGTGAGACATGAGATGGAATGGAAAAAATTATTACAAATAAAATGGTTTCCTAAAGAAGATGAAATGTTTATTATTAGCTGCATGTGGTGTCAGTAGTTAAAGACAAGAGATGAGTCAAAGGGTTTTGCCTTCGACTGCAACAAGTGACGGTTGCTATGAAGGCATGAAATATTGTAGGAACTCAACCTTGGTGGTTGGTTTATGTTATAGATAGAGTCTATGTTCATTTAATAGACACTTGAAGTGGAACACTCTATTTTGGTTAGTTGCATGACACCATTATCAAAGACAATCTTAATTTCATAAGGCCCTAGCTAACATGTAGTCAACTTACCTTGGATGTACTGTAAGTGAGAATCATATAACAAGGCTCAGTGACCTGGAGAAAAATTATTGGTTTTTATGTGAGATTCATGCCAGTTTTCCTGTATAATTGAACTACCTCAGTGTTCTAAAGGGAGGCTGTCCTCATTTCATCAAGGGCATTAAGTTGTAAAAGTTTGTCCATTTGTGCTATAGGAAGATCAATGTTCATCTCCAAGGCTATACGTAGAGTTTTATGATCAAACTCAATGCACATCATGGATGAATTTCCATATAGAAACTCAAAGGGGGTGAACCCTGTTATGGTCTTCCATGTAGTTTTGTAAGCCTATAAAGCTTTAGGGAGTTGGCTACTCCAGTATTTTTTGTATAGATAGACGGTTTTAGTGAGGATAACCTCTATTTTGCTATTAGTGATCTCATCTTCTCCATTGGTTTGAGGGTGATATGGACTAGACTTCCTATGCCTGATGTTATATTTATTCATCTATGTAGTAATCAATGTAGAGCTAAACTCTACTCCCTATTCTATGACTAATTCCATGGGAACTCCAAACCTAGTGAAGATTTCTTTATACAAGAACTCAACAACTTTGTTGTTTGTAGCATGCTTGATGGCCCGAACCTCCTCCCATTTGGTAACATATTCTATGCATACCTGAAAGTAAGTATTATCATTTGATGGGCGATAAATTGTCCCCACAAAATCTAACCCCCATTTATCAAAAGATGTGACTACCATGTATGGGCATAGAGGCATTTCATTAGACTTGGTAGGTCTGCCAATTCTCTGACACCTATCACATTTCCTGGTATAGTTTGCTGCATCTTTTTGTAAGGTGGGCTAGTAGTACCCTATTGTTAGCACCTTCAAGTTTGTTCTCTTTTCTGAAAAATGACCCTCACATGGTTCATCATGGCATGCATGGAGGATGTCATACATTTCATCCTCCCTCACACATCTCCTCATAACTTGATCAGGACTAGTGTAAAACAAACAATTTACAATCCAAGAAAAGTTAAAATTTTTCTCTACTAGAAGCCTCTTTTCCTTTGATGAGAAGTAGGGAAGTATCTTATTAGAGGCTAGATAATTTACAATGTATTCATACTATGGCATTTTTGCTGAGATAGAGAACAAATAATCAATTGGGAAACTGTCATCAATGATGGTGGAATCATCATTATTTTGAAATCTTGACAAGAAATTAGCAACCACATTAGCCTTTCTTGGTTTATCAATTATGTTGATATCAAATTCCTTTAGCAGAAAAAGCCACCTTGCTAACCTTCCAATTATGGTCGGCTTATTTGCCAAGTATTTAATGGGTTCATGATCAGTGTGGACATATATCTGATACCCTATGATGTAATGGTGAAATTTATTAAGGGCATAGATGACACTAAAAATTCCTTTTCTATGACAATATAGTTCAATTAAGGTCTCTATATGTTTTTACTGATAAAATAGATAACATTCTCTATAGGGCCATCCTTTTGTTCTAAGATTGCTCTATTAATTGATCTGATGGAGATGATGAAGACCGAGTGATACAGAGCCTACATGATTGTAGAAATGGTTAGATAAGTTATTGTTTTGTCATTGATGTCAAGAAATTGACTAAAGTGATTTTTATTGGGTTACCATATCTTAAGTTGGAGAAGTAAAATGGGTGATCAGACAATGATGAAGTTATATCGATTTAGTTATTTTCTATTATATAGTTGATGTTATCAAGTCGATGTTTGCAAAGAGTTAATTGAGTTACTCTACGGAGATAAATAGAGTTATTCAATATAGAGTAAATGTAAAGTTGTGTTAGTTGGTTACAATTACTGAGCATCAAGATCGAGTTAAGTACTGAACAGTGAACGCTGACAATTACCGAGTTGCAAAGAAAAGTTTACCGAGTACAGAATATTGATTGTAAATGATGATAATATCAAATTTAATGCGAAGTTATGATGAGATGGATGTGGAAAAGAATTAAATGAAGTTTTTTATTAGATATAGAATTAGTAAAACTCAAAGAGAATATCTATTGCGAAGATCAATTGGTTAAACAGAATTATGAGAGTTCCAAGAAAAGTTCAATTTATGAGGTAAAAGTGATTTGTTTTACCGAGGTGAGATTTATGAAGGAGATGATCAAACGAAAAATCTCAAATGATGGAAATCAAATGAAGGACATTAAGAGGGAAAAATTTGTCTATATAAGTATTGAGAAATCATGAAATAGAGAGTTGCTGGAAAATTGAATTGAGAAGGAGAAGAAGCTGAAGAACAACATTTACCGAGCATAATAGAGAAAGATAGATCAAAGAATATACAGTCTAAGAATAGAGATAAATGAAGTATGTGATGCCAGTATACAGAAGAGCATAAAGAATATGATCTAAGAAAATGTAGTTTCTATATTTATAGATCAAATTTTATACTATTTTTATTAGCATTTATAACAGAGAAATCCCTTAATCAAGTGGATTTAACCATCCTATTTGTAAAACCTAGACTTAGGTAACATTCCAAAAGGAGTGTTTGAAGACCTCTGACAAGGCCACTCTTAAAAGGGTGAATATATTAATAGATCTGAGGGAAATCCCCTAATAGGGTCACATTTAACAAATGTGTTTTCAATCTTTAACAAGATAAGTTCTTAATCGAGTGTACTTCAGAAGGGTACAATTTTTTATTGTGGGTCATAATCCCACAGAGGTTTTTCCCTAATGGCTTTCCTTGTTAAATATGGCTTTAATGAGTTTGAATGATTGATTAAGATATTATGAAATGTATGTTTGTTTAAGTTTCTAAGTTATTTAGTGAATCAGTTATTTACTTTATTCAGTTCTATTGAGTGAATCAGTGAGTTTACAACTTAAGAATTTAAGTTTGATTTTGGTCTGATTCAGCCCCCCTCTCAGTGGACTAACAATTGGTATTAGAGATAGTTACTTTGAAGTGATAATTTTAAAAGGACTTGAGTAAAGATCTAAAGATGTATAAGAGGGATGCACCAAAGATGAATAGAGATCATTTCTCTACATAGAAGAATAGAATGAGGTTGCATGTTTCTGGCATAGGAGATTATGGAATTCATTATCTTGATCATGAGTATGTAGCACCTACAAATTCATCTCTGACACTAATGAGAAAAGACAAAAACATGAACACACTTAAGCTATGATTGAGATTGCATCTGCACTTACCGACCAGGAATATGATGAACTTGATGGATGTACTACTGCAAAAAAAATCTGGGATAAACTTATTTTGACCTACGGTGGTGATTTGCATGTTCAAAAGGCAAAAGAAAAAATTTTGAGAGGAAAATTTGACTCTATGAGAATGAAGGAAGGAGAAATCATAATAAAATACAACACTAGACTTAAGGAGATGGTTAATGCTATTAGAGGAGTTGGTGGAACCATAACTGAGGATGATGTTACAAGAAAAATGTTGAGAACCCTACTACTGAGATATGTCATCCAAGTATCTTCTATATAAGAGCTGAGATCTATTCCCTAGATGAATGTTACACTAGATGCTATCATTGGTAAGGTAACTGCATTTCACTTTATAAATAATTTTGATAATAGTTTTCCTGTTACTTCTTATATTGAATATGCATTTAAGACTACTTTAAAGATTGGAAAAGCTAGGGAAGCTACAGCCAAAGATGGTTATGTGAGAAGTGCCAGTGAGAAATTCCATAGTTGCACTGAAGGTCTTGAAGAGTTATATGTTGTATGTGATGAAAATGAAAGAAAATTTGAATCTTTTTTTCGTAGAAGGCTAGAGAGAGGAAAAGGCAAGTACCGAGTCAAGTTACCCTTGAAATGTTTTAATTGTGATAAGATTGGTCACTTTGCATCTAACTATCCCGAGAAAGATGAAGAGAAAGAATAAAAGAAAGATAAGGACAAAAGAGAGAACAAATTCAGAAGATTCAGAAACTACAATAATAAAGGTGAGAAATCTTGTCATATTGCTAATGAAGGACTAGGTGATTATTTAGATGATGATGATAGTAATGATGCTAAGGAGGTAGTTTATGTTGCAATTAAACATAATTTTGATGAAGAGAACATAGAAGAACCTAGAGCCTTAATATCACAAGTAAGTAAACATGAAACATGGATTATAGATAGTGGTTGTTCACATCACATGACTGGTGACACACATAAGTTTCTTTCCTTGGAAAAGAATGATGGCGGATTTGCTAGATTTGACAATGATGCTCCATATCCTATGAAAGGAAAAGGTTATATAATTTTATTGAATAATACAAGATGTGATGATGTTTATTGGTTTGAAGGATTGAAATACAATCTTTTGAGTGTTGCGCAACTGAATAACACAAGTTACCGACTGGAGTTTCAACATGGAAAGGTAAAAGTATTTGACAAGAATGAGATTATGATTGCTACTGGAGAAAAAATCTAGAGGTAATATATTTTATCTTGATACTTCTGTGAAGAGTTTCCTATTTTCTAAAATTGAAGATGTTTGGTTATGGCACAAAATATTATGTCATGTTAATTTTGATAACTTAATCAAAGTGAGTAAGAAGAACAAAGTAAGAGCACTACCAAAATTAGAGAAAACCTAAAAATGTTATGTGTCGAGAATGTCAAATGGGTAAGATGACTAAATCTAGTTTTTCAAGCAAGACTTATATTAAACAAGGTATTTTGGAATTAGTTTATACTGATTTATGTGGACCCATGAGGACTCAAAGTTATTATGGAGACAAATATTTTATTTTATTTGTGGATGATTATTCTAGGATGATGTATGTAATGTTCTTAAAATAAAAATATGATGCATTTGAAATGTTAAAGTGGTATAAGGCATAATTTGAGAAAGAGACATGAAGACAATTGAAATGTTTGAGATCTGATAGAGGAGGAGAGTTTACTTTTCATGAGTTTACATTGTTTTGTAATGAGAATGGAATTACGAGACAGTTGTTAGCACTGGGGACACCGCAAAAAAAATGGTATTGCTAAGAGAAGAAAAATATCTATTGTTGATTATGCAAGGACACTGATGATTGAAAAAGGTATTTCACAATTGTTTTGGAGAGAAGCAGTGCGTATTTCTATTTACACACTAAAATGAGTTCAATTGAATAAAGGTTGGTAAAGCACCGTATGAAATCTGGTATGATCACAAACCTAATGTGATTTATTTCAAAGTTTTTGGAAGAAAATGTTATATCTTGAAAGATTCTAGAGATGTAAAGTTTGATTCAAAAGGGGAAGAGGGAATATTCTTAGGATATTCTACAAGGATTAAATCTTACAAATGTTTGAACAAAGTTACTAACAAGATGATAGAAAGTGCAAATGTGATAATTGATGAATTTCCATAAAGGAATGATGAAGAAAATAAGAAGGAACTTGGAGACTATGAGAATTTTGTATATGTACAACCTGATGTTCCTGATACCTTACCGAGAGAACCTACCAAGGAGGAAGCTACAAAAGATGTTCCACAACTGAATGTTGAGGTTGATGAATCAAGATATACTGAGCCTATTTTGGAAAAGTATGTGAGAAATAACCATTCCTCAAGAAAGATTATTGGAAATAAAGATGTTGGAGTGATGACTAGAAGAAAGGTAAGAGATGATACATGTTTGATATCTTCATTTGAGAAAAAGAAAGTTAAATATGCTTTAGACAATGAAGATTGGATAAAAGCGATGAAAGAAGAAGTTGATCAAATTGAAAAGAATAAAACATGGATATTAGTACCCAAACCTAAATAAAAAAAATGTTATCGGTACTAAATGGATTTTTAGAAATAAATTGAATGAGCACCGAGAAGTTATCATAAATAAAGATAGATTGGTTTGCAAAGGTTATGCACAAGAAGAAGGGATTGACTATGAAGAGACTTTTGCACCTATTGCTAGATTGGAAGGAGTCAGAATTCTTATGGCTTATGCTTCTTACAAAGGATTCAAAGTATATCAAATAGATGTTAAGTCCACATTTCTTAATGGGATACTTGAAGAAGAAGTATACATTGAGCAACTTGGAGGATTCATTGACAACACAAACAAGAACAAGGTATGCAAGTTATATAAAGCTTTATATCGATTAAAGCAAGCACACCTAGCATGGTATGATAGATTGTGCTCTTACCTAATCAAAATAGGATTTCAGAAAATAAGTGATAACAATAATGTTTACTCAAAATGTGACAGTGAAAATAAGATTTTGATTGCTAAAATATTTGTTGATGATATTATTTTTGGAGGAAATGACACTTTATGTAAAGGATTTCCTGATGAAATGAGAAAAGAGTTTCAAATGTCAATGATTGGAAAGTTTAAGTTCTTTATAGGTCTACGGATACAACAAGTTCCTGGAAGAATCTATATTTCACAAGCTAAGTATGTCAAAGATATTCTCAACACATTTGGTATGGAAGATTCCAAGCCTATTGGAGCACCTATGGTTACCGAAGGTAAATTGTCAAAGGAAGATGAGAAACAAGATGTGGACAATAATCTTTACCAATCTATGATTGGTAAGTTGCAGTATGTTGCTCACAACAAACCTTATATAGGACAAGCTGTTGGGATTGTTGCAAGATTTTCTTCTAATTTGAAGGAAACACATATGTCTGCAGATAAAAGAATTATTAGATATCTGAAAAGCATTGAAGAGTTTGGATTATTTTACAAGAAAGGAGGTACTTTTGATTTGCAAGTCAATACTAATGCAGATTGGGCTGGTAATATTGATGACAGATAAAGTACTAGGAGAGGAGCATTTTTTCTAGGTGAAATATTGGTTACATGACTAAGCAAGAAACGAAGTTGTATTTTACAGTCTACTGCCAAAGTTTAATATGTTGCTGCTGCTATGAATTGTGCAAATATTGTATGCATTAAACAATTACTTGAAGGTATGAAAGAGGAGATCACATATCCAGTCACTATTTTCTGTAACAATACAAGTGTTATTAAAATATCAAAGAACCCATTTATGCATTCAAATACCAAGCACATTTCTATCAAGTATTGCTATTTGAGAGAACAAGTACAAGAGAAGAATGTGAGATTGGAGTATGTTAATTCAAAGGAACAATAGGATAATATCTTTACAAATCCACTACCTAAGGATGCTTTTGAGTATCTAAGATGTAAAATAGGGGTCCTTCCCCTATCCAATGTTCATTAAGATGCATGAGGCATGCTTCATCAATTCGATATTTCATTAGAATATCTATTTCTTGAATTGATGTTAGTATGACACACTTTAGGAAGTTTCTTGAAGTTGTGAAGATTTCTATATGCAATGTTTTATGCATACAAGTCAGGTGTGATCCACTACTGGAGAAAGTTTTCCAGAGTATAAATTTTTGGCATTGTTGTCAAAGAGGGAGAATGAATTGATGACATGATGACATTTATCAATAAGGGAGATATTGATGAAAGATGGAGAAAATAAATTCCAAGTATTTACTCATAAAGGAGAATCAGTTTATATGTTATAGAAGTAGAATTTTTATCCAAGAAGGGAGTTTCAGTTTGAAGATTAAAGATTGAAGCGGAAATAGAAATATCATCTCAAAGGGAGTAAATTTATGTATTTGAGTTTTTCCATCATCAATTGTTATAACATTTTTATAGTGGTTTCCATCAATGCCAAAGAGGGAGATTGTTGATTGATCTGATGGAGATGATGAAGACTGAGTGATACTGAGCCTACATGATTGTAGAAATGGTTAGATCAGTTATTATTTTGTCAAAGATTTCAAGAAATTGACTAAAGTGGTTTTTATTGTGTTACCATATCTTAAGCTGGATAAGTAAAATGGGTGACAAATTTAGATCAGACAATGATGAAGTTATATTGATTTAGTTGTTTTCTATTATATACGTGATGTTATCAATTTGGTGTTTGAAAAGAGTTAATTGAGTTACTCTACTGAGTTAAAAATAGTTATTCGGTATAGAGTAAATGTAAATTTGTGTTAGTCAGTTAAAGTTACCGATCACTGAGAGAAAGTTAAGCACCGAGTAGTGAATGATGACAGTTACCAAGTTGCAAAGAAAAGTTTACTAAGTACAAAATATTGATTGTAAATGATGATAAGATAAAATTTAATACGTAGCTATGATGAGCTAGATGTGGGAAAGAATTAAATGAAGTTTTTTATGAGATCTATGATTGAGAAAATTCAAAGAGAAATATATGGTGAAGATCAAGCGGTTAAACAAAATTGTGAGAGTTCCAAGAAAAGTTCAAGTTTCGAGGTAAAAGTGATTTGTTTTAACGAGCTGAGATTTATGAAGGAGATGATCAAAAAATAGAGTGCAAATGATCAAAATCAAATGAAAGAGATTAGGAGGAAAAAAATTGTCTATATAAGTAATGAGAAATCATGAAAGAGAGAGTTGTTGGAGAATTGCATTGAGAAGGAGAAGAAGCTAAAGAACAACATTTACCGAGCATAACAAAGAAAGACATATCAAAGAATCTATAGTATATGATGCTAGTATAAAAAATAGCATAAAGGATATGACCCAAGAAAAGGTAGTTGTTATATTTATAGATCAAAGTTTATATTGTTTCTTATTAGCATTTGTAATAGAGAAATCTCTTAACCGAGTGAATTTAACCATCCTATTTTTAAAACCTAGAATTAGGTAACACTCCAAAAGTAGTGTTTGAAGACCTATGACAAGGCCACTCCGAACAGGGTGAAGATCTTAACAAATTTGAGGGAAATACCCTAACAGGATCACATTTAACAAATGTGTTTGTAATATTTAACAAGATAAGTTCTTAACTGAGCGTACTTCAGAAGGGTACGATTTTATTGTGGGTCACAATTCCCACAAAGGTTTTTCCCTATTGAGTTTCCTCATTAAATATTTTGTTAATGAGTTTGAATGATTGATTTACATATTATGAGATGTATGTTTGTTTAAGTTGCTAAGGTATTTGGTGAAACTATTATTTATTGTATTGAGTTCTACCGATTGAATCTTTGAGTTCAGTTTTAAGAGTTTAAGTTTGATTTTGGTCTAATTCACCCCCCTCTCAGTGGACCAAAATGCTCCTACAACATAGTATGAAGCATAAGTGTGTATGTGGAATGACAATGATCAATTAGGACCTCTTAAAATATGTTCCTGAGTGACAAAATACTTTAGCTGTAGGAATGATTCATCACAAGATGCAATCAATTGGAACTCAGAATATTTTGTAAGAGGATAATACATTGGGCCAACCATCATTCTAAAGTCCTTGATTAACCACCTGTAGTAGCCAACATTCCCTAAGAAAATTCTTACATACTTATTCTTTATTGGTGTGGGAAGGTTAAGGATTACCTCCATTTTTTCAAGGTCAACTTGTATGCCAACATTAGACATGCAATTCCCTAGGACTACTTTGTCTTGCATCATCATGAAACACTTATCACTGTTTAAAGATAAGTTTTGATCCTACATCTCTCCTAAAATTTTCCAAGATAGGACAAGGCTTGTTCATAAGTTTCACCATAGGTTGTGAAATCATCCATGTAGATTTCCATGAAGTCATGAGAAATATCTAAAAAGATATTAATAAATGCTCTTTAAAATGTGGATGGCATATTACAAAGACCAAAGGGTAGTACAAAGTAGGAATAGGTTTCTGAAGGACATGTAAAGGTAGTTTTCTCTTGATATTTAGGAAGAATATGGATATGGTTATACCTCCTATACCCATCTAGGAATGAGAAGTACTTTTTTCCTGCTAGAGAGTCCAAAACTTGATCAATGAAGGGTAAAATAAAGTGGTCTTTCTTGGTAGAATTATTGTGTTCCTTATAATCGACACACACCCTCCAATTACCCCCTTTCTTGGGAACTATCACTAAGGGAGAAACCCACTGGCTGTCTGTTATAGGGTAGATGAAATCAACATTCAAAAGTTTTTGTAATTCAACCTTAACTATCTCTCATAGGGTAGGATTGACTCTTCTTTGAAATTGTCGGATAGGAAGTTTATCCTCCTTGAGATATATCATATGGGTGCACAATTTGGGATCTAACCCTTTCATATCCCTATAATCCCATGCAAAGGCTTGTTTATGATTCTTGAGTAATTGGGCTAAAGAGAGTTCCTGTTACTGATCTAATTTATTGTTTACATTCAAGCAACATCCCATGACAACCTCAATTTGCTTGCTTAATTCAACCATGGAAGTTTCAATGAATGAGGGCATTTGTATTTCATGGGGAAGTAATTTATGGTAAATTTGTTTGGCTGAAGGAAGGAAGGATGACTTTGGATCATGATACAAAGGCTGCAGGGAGCATGGCTGGGTAGAGGAACATTCAAAGGTTTATTACCTATTCTATAATTATTATGCATTATGTCTATGAGAAATGCATCCTCTTCCTTAAGCCGCATGAATAGATATCTTCTAAGCATCATTAATTGAACCATCAAATTGACCTCCTCATATTCCTCTCCCATATATGGCTAGACAGAAGTGGTTAGTTCAAGTTGAAGTTGAGCAGGTGGATACAAGACAAGTTTCTTGGTAGTTAGGCCATAAAAAATGGTCATATCTCCATAACGACAACCAATATAGGCATCTGCAATAGCTAACCATGGTCAAAAAAGAATAATGGGATATCCCCCAAGGGTAGCTTTAGGTGAAAGGATCATAAAATCCATAGGGTATGACTAGGAGTCCAATGTCACAACTATATCCTCCACCATTCCATCAGGTTTAACTATGGAATTGTTTGCAAGCTGCAAGACAATAGGTGTCATCCGAAGGTTGGATATACTAATTTGTTGCATGATATCCTTATTCATGACATTAATAACTATACCTATGTCTATTAGGGAATTATTTATGGTCGTTCCATTAGTAATGATCTCTACAAAAGGGCTACCAAGGTAAAAATATTTGGGGACAACTTTTCCAAGCATTAGCTTTGCAAGTTGTCCTAAGACATGGATAGTCTTGCCATCCTTCCTTTTTCTGCTAGGATTTTTGAAAGAAACTTCCTTAATATCCTTTCCATAGGTGAGCACATCCTTAATTTCTTGGAAGAATGGAATTTGCACACTAACGTGTTTAAGTTGATCAAGTAAGTCAAAATTTGCTTCTACAATAGGCTTGGGGATTTTAGCTTGCATTCTTTGTGGAAAAGGTGGGGTTGATTGCTTGGGTTTCTCAACTATATTAGATAGGCCTACTTGATTTGGAGTAGGAGATACACTGGATTGTTTTGATCCCTTAGAGGATATATCTGTTATGAATGTGGAAGTAGGTGTAGGCAATGTAGTTCTAGACCACAAATAGATATAATTGATATTAATAGCATAAACAAGGTATTGACTAGGGTCTACTAAGTAAACAGGTTGTTGTTGTGCTGGAGGTTGATTATTGAGATTTGGCTGAGGCTGAGCAGGTAGCTCGATTGGCCTTGGAGGATTAGTTGTGGCTATAGGAGGTCACATGAGTGTTTGCTACTATGGCTAAGGAGGTGGTTGCAAGAATCCAAGTGGTTGATTTGGTCATTACTGACCTTCTCTCCACTGTGGATTTTGCTGCCAATTACCCTATGGTGGCTTCCACACCCCTTGGGGTTTCTACCACTAGGGATTTTGATAATTTTATCATTGAGGCTGGGGATTATTCCAAGGTTGGGATTGATAATGCATAGGAGGTTTTCGCTGATTATTATAAACAGAACCACTAAAAGATAAAGGATCTTGTGGCATACCTTGTCTTGGAGCTCATAGTCTTCTTTGTGCAACAAAGAATGCTTTCTCACCATCTCCTTCAATTTTCTTGAAGTCATTGGGCAGTTGTGCAGCCTCTAGGTTAGAAACCATCTTGCATCGACAGTCTCTCTTCCTTTGTCTCTAATGAGGACAAAATTATGCTAAAATAGCCTCATCATCCTCATGTTTCTTATTTTCTTTCATGGTATCCAACTATGTTTCCATGTTTTTGATAATATCCTTCTTAAAATCCAACAAAAGATGGGTTATCTTTGTCCTTGAGGCTCCAACACCATTCCATCTTCCCATAGTAGACCCATATCCTCTTTCATTCTTGGAAACAACTCTGGAGTAGTTAAGACATATTATTGATATCATCCCATGTGGACTAAGTGATATCTCCTCCTTTCATCAAGTCTAGAGCCGCAGTGCATCCTTCATTTATACCTCTAAGAAAGAGAAACTTATGGGATTCTTGATTAAGATGATGTTGAGTGTTCTTTTACAGGATAAACAAGAATTGGGACACATAGTCCTCTAGAATTTCATCTTATTTTTGAGTCATTTTAAATATATTATCTCCCCTCATGTCAATTCCCCTACAATATTCCCTATATTTCACCAAGAATGCAACCTTCATCTCATCCCAATTGTGGAAAACATCACTTCCTAGGCCCATGAACCATCTCAATGCTGACTCCTTAAGAGTTGCAGGAAATAATTTAAGCCTATGGGCATCAGTAGTGTATTCATAACTTTGGCAAAGGATATTAAACTCAAAGAGAAAGGAATCAAGATCCTCTATTACTAGGCCATAAAAATTGGGAAGGGCTAAAGATAAAATATTCTTGAGATTTTTATTATCATTTTGATTAGTGATAGGAAATGGAAAGGTAGGTGGAGCTTCCATCCTTGGTGGATCTCTCGGCTGATTTTCTGGTTGTTAGACTACTAAGGCCAATTAATTATATTGTTTCTCTTGGTCAAGATATTGAATACACAAATTGGCTAAGATTTTTGCAAAAGGATTTAAGTCAAGGGGTTGTTAAAAAATGTGAAGGCCCAAGGCTTCGTCTTCTAAGGATGATGAAGAGGTTGGAAGATTTGGAGTAGCATTAGAAAAAGGACCTTCTTCTTCTTCTTCTTCTTCTTCTTCTTCTTGCACAAATATGTCTCCTAACTGATTGTCAAGGTAATTTGGTAGGAATCTTTCGAAAGCATCTCTTCTTCTTCTATGCATGTCGATAGAGTGAGATTTTGCATGAACATTTAAGAAATGAAAACTATCTTACCCAAATATAGGAATGAAAGCATGAAGTGAATTAGATTCTACAAATGGAAGAATTAGGACTTAGCTCGACACCATCCCGACAACTGCACCAAAAATGCTTGACTTCACAAAAAAAACAATAACTAGGTTCATTACCATACTCAGGGATTGGACATCATATCTGAGAACCTATCCTCCTTTTTATGAAGTCTCATTTAATCATCAATCCAAGGACATATTAATTGAAACAGGTTTGCAAGATATATGCACTAAGTGCTTGATCAAGCCACGCTAGCTATGAAGCTGCAGGAAATAAAGAGTTGAAATAAAACATAATCTAATTATATAGGAATTAAATTCCTAGAAAATAACTAAACTGAAATACTACTGCCAAGGAAAAATGATTGATGCTCGATTTACAACGTTTTAACTATTCTGCTCCTTTGGCTACAGGAACAACTAAACACCAGAATTGAAATTACAAGCTGTAGGAAATAAAACTAACACTACCAAGGATTACTCACCAAGTGGGCCCCCTTGGATGAGTATCTAGAACTCAATTACATGAAATGGATCTTCAAAACTTCATTATTTTATTCGTATGGAAACAAGTACAATTGTATTCATGAAACTGGAAAAATAGAACAAAATGCACTATCTCTAAATCTAGTATATCTGAATCAACTAGTGCCCTCCTCATGCAGGAGTGGAGCTTATTTATAAAATAGGAAATCTAAAAACTAACTGATCTCACCAAGAGAATAGGTGGATTCTTTATTATGACTAAGAAGTAAGAGTAAAGTTATCCATATAAATAGGAACAAGAACTGTTTCAACAAACATTAGAAACAAATTTTGCTTCCCACTACTTCCTATATTTTCTTGGTATTAAGAACAACATCCTGACTTAATCTTCCCTTGGTTATCGTCAACTGTATTCTTGAACTAGTTCCATTATTACTCCTTTAGCTGGAGGACTGTGTCCTCATGTATATGTTGGAAAGTGACATTGCAAGCAATTTTTATTTTGTCATTGATGTCAAACCTTAATTGGTGAGACTACTGTTATCTATTTGAGTACCATATCTATTGTTGATGAAGAAGATTTAACAAGAAGACCAAATGAATGGTTGAGTTAAGGTAATTCAAAGGGTACTTGATCAGTTAGCAATCTGGCAAAGTAATTTGTTGTTTATCTTTCAAAGACAATTTTTCTAGTTGTTCTGTGCCGAGCAAGTTTGGCTTGTGCTGAGACAAGTTTCTTTTGATGAGAAAGTTGCTTATGCAGAGTAAAGTTGTTCATGACAAGCAAAAATTTGCTCAATGCTGAGCACCATTGAAATTGTCAAGTGAAAATAGTGATGAAGGCCGACTTACAGAAGTTTGATTATTGATGAGATTTGAGATCTCTGGCCGACTTAGTTGATTTTATTGGGATATGTAATGTTAATTAAAGATTGATCCATGTTATTGAATGTATGGGTAACTGTAATTAATGCATGGTTTCAAGATTTAATTAGAGACTACTTTGGAGAAGTAAATGTAATGCAAAGATGGAATGATCCATTGGATTTGACCTAACCTAAGATCTACGATCTTGTTTAAGCGATAAAAGATTTATCTGACCTAGATAGAGAGGTATATGATAACCTTAGGGGTTATTCATTTGGAGTGCAAGTGTGGATGAATGTATGTGTATGAAAAAGGTTTGCATAGTTGATTTACTGTTTAGCATGATCTAGCAGAGAAGGAAAAAGGCAGAGGTAGAGTGTTGCATGTGTGATTACTTGACAGATTTTCAAGCAGATCAAAAATTTGAAATGACAATATAGGCTATCCAGTAAGTTAACAACAGAGTTGTAATTGGATCTGAATTGCAAAGTAAGTTGTATGTACCAGATCACAAATTGTTGATTACTTTCTTACCATTGTATCAGTTAAATCCTTTAACAAGGTTGACTTAATAGTCATTTGTATAAATCCTCTAACAAGGTGAC
>MU223326.1:3361-18933 GCA_018584345.1 Thuja plicata
CCTCTAATAGCATTTACAACTTCCTTTATCCTATCATAGTATTGCACTATGTTTTCTCCTTCTTGCATTTTCAAATCATCAAACTTACCTCTCAAGCTTTCAGATTTGGCTCTTAGTACATTCGTATAACCTCCATAGATAGTTGTAAGGGCATCCCACATCTTCTTTACAATTGTGCAATCTTTGATATCCTCAAATTCATGATAGTTTAGAGATGAAGCAAGTTCCAGCATTGCTTGATTATGTTCATGCTTCTCTCTTAGTTGTGCAACATTCAAAACTCCAGTAGGGGCTACATATTCTATTTCAATATGTCATTTAGCAGAATCACCAATACCAGCCAGATGAATTTTTATCAAAATTTTCCATGTAGGAAAGTTTTCCTTGTTGATCTTCGGTCCATCCCTTTTATACATCTTGATCTTTATCTCCAAGTACCTTCAAAATTTTCAAGAGAACACAACTCTGATACCAATTGTTAATATGAATTCAGAATAACTGAGAGGGGAGGGGGGTGAATCAATTATCCTTAGGTCTAGATGTGCCCATATAAAATTTTAAATCAACTTCAACAACTCAGGTCTGCTCGGCAGTAATAAACAATAAAAGTGTGTAGTTTACTGTATTAATGAAATAAGCTTGCAGAAACTTAACAGTAAAACACAACAATAACATTCACACGTTTTGACACCGTGATTTAACATGAAAACCCAATATGAGAAAAACCACCAGTAACATGCTACCAAAATTTCACTCTTTTGAAGTGATACCCTGTGAGGAGAAAACCCTATTAAAGGTTACAAAACACACTATCAAATGTGACTTGGTTAAAGGATTTAATCACCCTATTAGGAGTGGCCTTGTTAGAGGACTTAGAACATTCGAATCTAAATATCACCTTGTTCAAAGGATTTATACAATGACTGTTAGGTCAACCTAGTTAAAGGATTTGAACTGTTACAATGGTTAGAAAGTAATCAACAGGTGTGATATGATTCATACAACTTACTTTGCAACTCCAAATCCAGTTTTAGCTCTAATACTAATTCACTGATTGGCCTCCATTCTCATCTCAAACTTTAGATCTGCTTGGAAATTCGTCAAGCAATCTCTCTCTGCTTCTCTATTCAGCCTTCTCTACTAGGTCTTGCTAATCAGTTAATTAACCATGCAACACTTTGCATTCCACTTCAATATCTTAACAATAACCACAGTAGGTTATATTATACCTCTTCATCTAGGTTAGATAAATATTTTTCTACTTAACCAAGATCGTAGATCTTAGGTTAGGTCAGAACCAATGGATCTTTCCATTTTTACATTTAATTTGCTTCTCCAATACAGTCATTAATTAACCATTGAATCCATGCACTAATAACGGTTTCCCGTGTATTAAATGAATATGGACCATTCTTAATTAATAATGCATATCCCAATAAAATCAATTATGTCAACCATAGATCTCAATTCTCATCCATAAACAAAATATTGATGCTCGACATTTCACTGTCTCCCTTGGCATTTCACTAGCGCTCGACATCATCTTTGCTTTGCTCGGCATTGACTTTTGCTTTTCTCAGCATTGACTTTGCTTTGATTTGCATTGACCTTCTAGTGAACTGTCAGTGCTAGATAAACAATGTATCACTCTGCCAAAGTGCAAAATGATCAGGTACCCAGTTTATACTCATAACTCAACCATTTCCTTGGTCTTCTTATTATCCCATTCTTTTCAAATCTTCATCAATCAGTGGATAAGGTACTCAAACATACAACAATAGTCTCACCAGTTAAGGTTTGACATCAATGAAAAAATAACAATTGTCTACATTGTAGCATTCTTTCCAACACCTATGTACAATGTAAATACATTAGGAGAATTCATGAATAGTTGAGTAGCTATTTTTAATGTTATGCCTTAGGCGAGCAAGGCCTGTCCGGCTAGGAGTGTAAGAGGGAAATAATTGAGTACCATTGTAAAGACATGTTTGAGAGAAACAAATCAGGTGGGGTTCTAGAAGCCTTAGGGTCTAAATGAACCTTGTCTACGAGCTCAGGTCCTAACTAATCCTACATTTCAAGAGCTCAGGTTGAAAATATCTCTAAATGACCTACATTTCAAGATAGTAGTGTACAGATGGTTTGGGGAGTTAAAACCTTGAAAATACTAAAGGTCTTGGAAAAGGGTATCTGAATCCTAAGTTTGTTTTTAGGGTTGTGTGGAATATTTTATCAAGAATCCATAAAAACCCTCTGGATAGGGCTAATAGAGAATTAGGCCTAATAGGACCTAAACTAGATCTAGTTTGGAACTTGATCACTTTGGGATTGAAGACCCACTAAAATGGGATTAGTGAGATGTCAAACATATTTCTTAATGAGAAAAATTACCTTTTTAGCACTTACAAGCATGTTTGGGAAGGTTTGAGCTTTGAATCATCCAAGAGGGTATTGAGACAAGAAGTACTTTCAATGGTGGAAATCTTTCAAGATTAAGCACAAAGAAACTAAATTCTAATGTGGAGTTGGAATAGTCTTAGGCTTGAAAACCTAAGATTTTAGGGGGTTCTAGGAGTGGATTAGGATTAATCCAGGTAGACTTGGACAAGTGGAGTCCATAGTTGAGCAAGTGCAAAGAAAACCTTGGAACTCTTACACTAGATTAGTATCAGAGCCAGGTTGATCAGACTTGTGGTTAATGTTCCAACCAATTGAATTAGTAGGAGAGAAAAAAAAGGTGACTAATGTTGAGTTATCTAAGAAAGTGGATTATCAAGAAGTGGAGAATAGAATTCTCCAAGAAATATTGTCTCAACTAGAGAAAAAGGTAGATGAAGTTGATGAAAAAGTAGATAAAGTGAAGGATAAGGTTGAAGGGAAAGGCAAAGATCTTACCATTGATGATGAAGTACCAGAAGTTGACCTTATTCTTAATGAGGATCCATTCCTAAAAAATATAAAGGCTATGAGTGGAAAAGCACTAGAAGGAGTTCCAATATTTATTGGAAAGATAGAGCCATAGATATTCCTTGACTGGATAGAGGAATTAGAAAACTATTTTGAGTGTGATGGAATCACTGAGTCTCAAAAGGAGAAGGGTACAAAAGCTAGAATGAGAGGTTCTACACTCACTTGGTGGAAATTCATCCAAGATGAGAGAGAGAAGGAAGGAAAGAGTCCCATTGCTTCATGTAAGGCTATGGTTGCAAAGTTCATAGATACTTATATCCCTGAGGATTATGAAATCCAATTGCATAAGAGAAGGCAAGGTCTAAGACAAAAGGACCTAGATGTAAACTCACACACTGAAGAATTTCAGAGACTTTGCATGAGATCTAGAGTTGTAGAGGATGAGAAGGTTAAGGTATAAAGATAACTTAATGGGATAAAGTGGACCATACAAGATGAGATGAGTCTTTTGACTCCATACGCCATTCAGAAGTGCCACCAAATTTTCATCAAAGTTGAAGAGAATCTAAGGAAGAAACAAGACTCTAGTAATATGGGCGGAAGGGGTAGAGGGAGAGAAACTAGAGGATAGAGAGGTGGAGATGGTGGAAGGATTTATGAACCCAAGAACCAATGGGAGAACAAATTTGTTGAATAAGAAGGAAACTCCAATGGAGGAGGTTCAAATACAGGAAGAAACTCTAATAGCAGAGGAAGAAACAACAATCAAGGTAGGGGTAATTACTTTGCCAACATCAAATGTTACCACTACAATCAGATGGGACATCCTGCATATAGATTCCTAGAGAAGGGTTAAACTTCACAAGGAGGTGACAAGAGGGGGAACTATGTCCAAGAAGAAACTAGTGGCAGAGGTAAACACCCTGAAGTGTTATTAGAATCAGAGGAAGGAGATAATATAATGATGAGAAGAACTCTGATAAAAGAGCCAGTAAAAGAAGAGCCTACCTAGAGGAGGTCACTATTTAGGGTGAAGTATAAGATGATGGGAAAAGTGTGTAGATTCATTATAGACTCAGGGTCTACTGACAATATAGTGTCAGAAGAAGTAGTTAGCAAGTTGAAGATGATAAGAATATCCCACACCAATCCTTACAAGGTCATCTGGCTAAACAAAGGGCCACATGTCCTTGTCAATGAGAAATCTTGCATGGAGTTTTCAATTGGGAGGTCTAAGGAAAAATTATTATGTGATTTCCTACCTATGGATGCATGCCACCTACTCCTAGGATAACCATGGAAATTTGATAGAAAGGCCATGCATGATGGTGCAAAGAACTCATACACTTTCAAGAAGGACAATGTGACATTCAATATCTAGTCACTACTAGAATATGTAGAGGTAAAGTCATCTGGCACAAATGTTCTCATGGTGAGTGAGAATGAGTTCTTAGAGGCCTTGGAAGAAGGAGAGGGAGTTGGATTTGCATTAGTGTTGAAACCAAAGAAGAAAGTGCAGATAAAGTAGTGAAGAAGACATAGTTGCTAAATGAAGTGCAGGGGCTACTACAGAAGTATGAAGGTATAGTAAATGATGGAAAAAAATCATCCCTACCACCTAAGAGGTCACTAAGCCACCAAATAGACCTAATCCCTGGAGCTATCCTACCCAAAAAGGCTGCATACAAAATGGCTCCTCGATAAAATGAGGAGATAGCTAGGCAGATTCAAGAACTAATAAAGCCAAGGCCTAATTAGGAAGTCCATTAGCCCTTGTTTCATGCCCACTGTCTTAGCCCCTAAAAAGGGAGGAACATGGAGGTATTCCAAGAGTATAAAAATCACATTCATAGTCAATTCTCTGAGTATACTTTACAGGGTTTTCTATTGTTTAAAGGGAGTCAATTTTGTGTCCCTAGGGGGTCTATTAGAGAGAATATAATATAGGAGAAACACAATGGTGCACTTATTGGCCATTTTGGTGTTAACAAAACTCAAGCATTAGTCCAAAGATTCTATTTTTGGCCCAAGATGAATTTTGATGTTAAGAGATATGTAAAGGGTTATGTTATTTGTCAGAAGGCCAAAGGTACATCTACCAATGTAGGCCTATACCAGTATTTACCCATTCCAACCAGACCATGGGAGTGTTTGAGTATGGATTTTGTAGTAGTATTGCCCAAGACAAAGTAGGGAATGGATAACATTTATGTTATTGTGGAAAAATTTGACAAAATGGCACACTTTGTACCCTACAAGATAACAAATGATGCAAGTCATATAGCTTCCCTATTCTTCAGTGAGGTAGTCTGAATACACGGTTTTCCACTTAGCATAGTGTCTGACAGAGACACTAAGTTTATGAGTCATTTTTGTCAGACTCTCTGGCAGAATTTGGGAACCAAGTTATCTTTTGTATCAACATACCATCCTTAGTATGATGGACAAATGGAGGAAGTCAATAGGAGTCTTGGAAATATCCCAAGGTGTCTAACTAAGGAGTATGGTCAAACTTGGGACCAACTCATTGGGCAAGCAGAATATGCCTACAATGAAACAGTGAACAAGAATATTGGTAAGAGTCCTTTTGAAATAGTTTATGGCCTTCATCCAAGAGGCATATATGAGATCTAAGACCTGAAGGATGGAGCCAAGGGAAGGGGATATGTTGATGAATTTTCATATTCTATGCAATAAGTCCATGAGTCAGTAAGGAAAACACTCATTGAGAAGATATAGAGAAGATCAAGAATAAAGTGGATGAGAGAAAAAGAGATGTCCAATTCAAAGTTTTTAACCTGGTAATGGTACACCTCAACAAAGCAAGATTATAGAAAGGAACACCACATAAGCTTCAGATGAGGAGAATTGACCCATGTGTCATACTGGAAAAATATGGAAAAAATGCCTATAAGGTGGAACTTCCAAAGGATATGGGTCTATCTCTGGTGTTTAATGTTGTAAACCTAGTTTTATACAAAGGTCCAATCCCAGATGCAGATCAAAGTTTTACTGAAGTCATACAAGAGGTAGAAGAAACCAATTTTCCACCTGCACCAATCAAGAAAGCATAATACATTCTGGATTCCAGAGTCTACATGAAAGAAGGAGTATCAAGAGCACTTAGTCAAATGGCAAGGACAACCAGATGAAGATGTAGTGTGGATAAAGGAAGGAGAGTTCAAAAAATTGGGCATTGACCTCAACTTACTCAGTCCAAGGATGGATTGAAGTCTTTTCATTTGGGGAGGATGGTGTAGGAGCACCCGGGCTATCCTCAAAGCCCTAGTTAGTTTGGGCTTGTAACTAACTCTATCCAAGTCAGTATGTTTTTTCTTGATACCTTAGAAGGTCTTTTTTTTTTGTGTGACTAGGTGAATTAGTGATAAGTGCTAATTTCATTCTAGTTTAAGTTAGGTTTCTTTTTAATGTTTAGTCCTTAGATCTGGCCTAAATGGGGAAATATGGTCTAAATGTGTCATATACCTTGGCATAGTAATAAATATTCTTTAATGATGTTGGTTCATCAAACTATTTGGTTTAGAGGCCCTAAAAGATAGATTGGAGCATAAATGCAAAGATGCTCAAAAGTTGTCATGACAACATTTGCAACTTTTTGCAAATGTTGCATGAAACTCGACAAAATTGGATTCCCCTCATTGTAGGAGTGGGAAATTAATGGATAAGGCCTCAAAAATGGGATAAGAATCTTAAGGTATTGTGTGGCTCATTTCCTGAGGGTGTTTATCATGTAAGCAAGTTTTAAATAGCAATAGAAGCTCTGCAATTCTGATTTTTTAGCAACAATTGAGCATTTTGAGTTACAGAGTGTTTACATGGATTGAATTGACAAGTTTAATTTTGGGATTGTGTTGAGTATTTATTTTTAATACCTTATCATTGTTTGTGCAAGTATTGTAGGGTTGATTTGTTAGCATTTGTAAATTGGTTAAGTTTTAGGGAGTCTGCTGGTCCTGTTCAGAGTAGTTTGTTTTTCCATGGCTCCCCCATGAAATTCAACTGTGTGAAACTCCTGAGGGTGGAATTTTTTTTTAGGGGAGCCTATTTATAGTGTAAATACATTAGGATAAGTCATGAAAAAATGACCAGCTATTTTTAATGTTATTCCCTAGGCGAGCAAGGCCTGTTCGGCTAGGAGTGTAACATGGAAAGAATTGAGTGCCATTGCAAAGGAATGTTTGAGAGAAACAAACCAGGTGAAGTTACAGAAGCCTTAGGGTCTAAATGAACCCCATATATGATCTTAGTTCCTAACTAATCCATATTGATACATTTCTAGCAAGAAATCAGTGGATTGTTGTCAATTCTTGAAAATAGCCCTAAATGACCTACATTTTAGGACAATAGTGTATAGATGGTTTGGGGAGTTAAAAAATTGAAAATCCTAAAGTTCTTGGAAAAGGGTATCTGAATCATAGGCTTTTTAAAGTTTGTGTGGAATATTTTAGCAAGAATCAGAAAAACTCCCTTGATAGGGCAAATAGAAAATTAGGCCTAATAGGACCTAAACCAGAGCTAGTTTGGAACTCAATCACTTTGGGATTGAAGACCCACTGAAATGGGATTAGTGAGATGTCAAATAGATTTATTAATGAGAAACATGAACTTTTTAGCACTTACACGCATATTTTGGAAGGTTTGAGCTTGAAATCATCCAAGAGGTTATTGAGACAAGAAGTACTTTTAGTGGTGGAAATCTTTCAAGGTTAAGCACAGAGAAACTAACTTCTAGGGTGGAGTTGGAATAGTCTTAGTGTTGAAGACTCAAGACTTTAGTGGGTTCTTGGATTGGATCAGGATCCCAAGTAGACTTGGACAAGTGGAGTCCATAGTTGAGCAAGTGCAAAGCAAACCTTCGAACTCTTACACCAATTATTCAATTTGAAAAAATAATCATTTAGCTTACTTACCACGATAGATCAATCAGTATAACCTTGTGCAATTATCTCTCATATTCATTCAACCATAGATCTATAGCCTTGTTGGAAGCCAATTCTCTTGTCCTCTTGTGAGAGAATTCTATTGAGCTCTACGCCCTACATTTTTGATAGGTATCATGAATTTTTATTTCATTATTTCATCAAAACAAAATTGAATTCAAATTATAAATATTTACATACAATTTTTCATTTACTAAGACTTAGAACTCATGCAACAACTTTTGAATAACCACCAGAGCCGAGCTTGCGTTGCCTATTCTTTTCTAGTCTTACCTTTGTTTCCTTTGATGTGTCAGGAAATCTATGAAAAGTTTTAAATATGTTAGTTCATATAAATATAATGAGTATTTAGTACATAATTACATTCTTAACAGTATCACATACCTTATTTTGTTGTCTGGTTGTGTATTTTTTTCTTTTGCTTCTCTCCTTTGCATCCAAAATAATATTTTTCCACTCTAAATCAGGAATGCATGGGGGCTCTCATACTTTGGGTTGTTTGATAATGTACTCCTATATTGGTCCCTAATACACTTGAAACATAACCTGCCTTTCTCAAGGAGCCTCTTTTTCTCAAATGCATGAGGTCCAAATAAGTTTGTCATACTCTCTACGAGAGCATCCTTTTAACTTGGAGACTCCACCTTTTAAGAAAAAAAACACTGTTAGATTCATAAAAGAAGTGAACTTACCTTTAATATAGTTCAAGAAATGGATTAAAGGAAAACTATCCTAGAAATGATAGGAAATCCAAAGAGTGTATTGGGGTTTTAGTTCAGATATGATTTTCCGTCATCTACAGAGGGTGGGCCGAAATATCTATAAACACTCATCATTAAGTTTATCATAAAAAAATGTTCCTTGGAAAATAATCATGGGATCATTAGTCAAAGGATATAATAGTATAAAATAAGAATAGAATAGATGGAAGATTATCATACTGAATGCAATGTGTAATTAACATATGATTGTATAGTAATAGAAAGGTCCAATATTTAAATTACCTAGAAGTTTGGATACTTTCAAGGGAACTCCTTCTTCATTTCTCACAATCAATATGCAATCCTTCACCATTCTAGTACTAGGAATATGAGTACATCAGGAAATTCCTCACCATGTGATGTATCGCCTATTGCATAAATTGAAACCATTACGAAATGCCCCCAAGAAAGAATAATTCAAGGGAAATAAAAAATAATAATGAGAGAGAAAATGAAATCTACGTAGCAGTAGGTGGTGCCATGGCATCTATGGCCATTCTACATGTTGTCTACATTGCATGCAACAATACATCTAGACTTCTCCTTGTCTAAGGTGGCGATACCATATGATCATTGACAAGTGTTAAAGAATAAGATTGTTAGAGTATAATAAAAGACTGGAATATAATGGAAAATATTGTTAGAGAATAAATAAAAGATATTCAAACATGCAATCTACTTGAACCACCTGCAGTACCCTCATCATGGCCACGAGGAACAAAACTATGCAAAAAAAGATGTAAAAACAACACATCCGCTTAATAGTTAATGAATAAAAGACTAGTATAACATAAAAACTATTATTGAATTTTTTTTATAATTAAAAATTACATTAATAATTACTTTGAAATTTTGAGCTCAGTGCATCAATTCAGCCGACCTCATTCATGAATCAGGATTCAGAGGGTATATAGTTGACAATTGAGACACCCTTTTTATAGTTCTTTGGAGGCACTTTTGAATTGCAGTGGTCGGTTCATCACAAGTTGTAAACTCAAAATCTAGGTCCTTGTCAAAGGACTCCTCCTGAGGGATTTCAGGTTCCTTTTCCTTTCTCAGATGACCATTTGTCTGTGACAATAATATTACTAGAAATATTAAAATTACTCCAAAATAGTGATGAAAATAACATAATAAAAAACACTATTTAACATTTTTCTTCTATCTAATTTGTACAATAGAAAAGAGTTTTACCTACTAGGAAGAAGAAGTTCCTACATGATCATCATTTTACCTTCTATTTGGCTGCTCCATATCGTGGCCTTGTGTTATTATTTAAATTTAACCAATAATTAATTTAAAATAGTTTAATTAATTATAGAAAAGATTGAGTACTAGACTAGGGACATGAGAGGCATTATAAAATTTAATTAGAAAGGAATAGATTAATAAATTTCATTAGAAGATGATGATGGAGATGAGGTGGATGGAGAGGAGACTCTCTAAATGTGGCTAGTTTTGGAGGGATTATTTGTAGTAAATTCTTTGGATGAATTTCCTTTCCTAGAAGGATTAGATTCAACATTACAAAAAGAACTCAAATATAAAAACATTAGCAAAAAAAATCAATTATTTAATGGTACATAGTACATACCTGCACCCCCATGATAGTGACATTGTTTGTATCTATGCAATTAAAATTGTAATCAATAAGTAGCTCTTCCCCTGCACATATTGATTTTATCGCACATACAAATACATGATTTCCCTTGCGCGCCTTAAATATGCAATTGGGTTGCTTAATAGTTGACACAGATTGCGTACTATTTACAAAACCTATAATATTCCATAATGATTTTGGTCTTTCGTCAATGTATAAAGCCACTCTTTTACTTTTTTTATTGTCTTTTTGTTGAATATAATTTTCTAAGATTGTATACATACACATACTTTTTTTATATCGAGCAATCTACATTAATCTCTATAGCGTTTACTGATTTATACCTCTTGATCCATGAGAGTGTGTGGGATGCTCGTGAAAGGTGTTCGGGCTCCTTCATATGTAATTCAATTATCTTATGTTAGCTAAAAAATTCATGATATGTATACTCAAAATTACATAGTAGGTACATTAAAAACCATAAGCATCACATATGAATTTAAAACATTAAAAGGTACATTACGAATTAATTAGATTACTCATTGATTGCATAACTATACATTTCTATCAAGAAATCAATATTAAATAGATTAAGTAGTGATCACATAACTGTACATTTCATTCATGTCATTGATCTTCTTCTTCATGCAACTCATCACCATGATCATTTTCATCATCAAAATCATCACCACCACTGTCATTGTCATCATCGTCATCGTCAACATCATCATCATCATCATCATCATCACTAGCATCAACATCATGATCATCATATTCTTCTTCTTCAATTCGAGTTGCGTCAAGAACATCATCAGCTAACTATCGATCATGATCATCATCTACATCATCTTCTACTTTTTTGGAATCTTCTTCTTCCATCACATTATACCTTATTGGCCTTCCCCTTGGATCATATCTAACAAAAAATGACCAACCTAGTTTATGTGGAACCTCTGAGTAAAATACATACTCACATTGACTTGGAAGAACATAGGGTTCATCCCCAACTAGCTCAAACTACCTTGTATTAATCATTGAAAATCCATTGTCATGTTTAATAACAGTTCTATTAGGATCATTTTGTTTAAGTCTGTAGCCTGTATCATCTAATGATGAAGAGAACTAATCTAAAGGAATTAAAGTCACACTCAAGTATATCATCCAAAATTCCATGGTATCTATTTTGAGACTCGTGAGGATATAAGCCATTTCTAGATGAAATATTAGTCACCTGAAAGACTTCACTTATCCCAAAATCGCAAGTTTTCTTCATGTCATCCAACTTTTTGATGCAAAATTTATGACCATTGCAAAACATATCCTTGTGGTGTTTGACCTGCAATAATATGTCAAACATGTAAAAATTATTACATCGGGAGTTTATAAACATATGGGTGATTAAAAAATTTATACGTACCTAAAAATCTCTTAAACCATATGCTAAATCTATTTCCCTTTGTGTAACATTAGAATCTCCAATAAGATGATCTTCTTTAACTAATTAAGACACACCTTCCTATGTTAATGTGCAACCCAAATGATAACATCATTCAATCCATACCATCATCCAATCATGATTGGTTGCAATATATAAACGTATTGCATTCCACTCTCGAGCAGTTGTACAAAAGATAAATGGACGATTTACAACCGATTAAATTTTGAAGATTAAGAATTAATTAACTAAAATAACATATTATAATTTATTACCTCTCACTTTCCTAAATCTACCTTTCCCCACCAAGTACTCCCCTTCAAATTTTCTAATGGTTTCAAGATCCCAAACATGATCTATATGGATCTTTGTTGCAATCTTAGGAAGATATTCAGTAATGTACACCATCTAGTCTGGTATACCATATATCCCTCCAACATAGAACCCTTAGGATGTTCAATTTGTCAAACCAAAACCTTCAAAAATTTTAAGTGCCTCTCAACCATCCACACTGACCGAGTATTTAAAGGTCCACACAATTAAATCTCTTCAACTTGGTGTATGAGGTAGTGTTCTTGTGTATTAAAAAAAGTTGAAGGTAGACACTTTTGCATTTCACACATTAGATGAGGAATTCGTCTATTCAAATATTTTATATCTTCTTTATGGATTTCTTTAGATGACAACCACCTACGATACATTCAAGACACAAAAATATATAAATACAAGACTTTACAATATATTACATAACAATAAAAACAAATTGTGAATTTAATAAATATATACAAAAAATTAAACAAATATCACTGCTTACCTCATGTATTTTCCAAGATCATATATCACTTGTTTGATGTTATTGTTGAAGTTCTTTGGGAGAGATAGGGGTAGCACGTACTGCAACAATTATAAACTAATCATATCATTATTTTCTCACATAATACAATGAAAATTACATATAATTTACAAATATATTGTAAATACAAAAGAACATGACTTACCTTGATGAAGGTATGGCAATCATGTCTTTTCAACCTTAGTCCAAATTCACTTTTCTTTGATATGATATTTCTTATGTTCACAGAAAATCTTGCATGGGAAATCAAATTTTTCGTATGACTTCTTTATGACATCACTTTGTTTCTCCGTTAATAACCAAGGAAAGCCACTTATATTAATTCGGTCTCCATTTCTATTTGATTCAATAAAAAATTTTATTGCATGATTGAATTTATGAATGTCACTACAAATTTTGACAATTTTTTCTTTTTCATGCCTTGCACCCAATATTTTCCACAATGTTTCTATTACATTCTTTCCAACATGCATAGTATCAAACAAATGCATAATTTGTATCTTCTCGTAGTAGGGAAACCTACTAAATTTTATGGGATAACTTTTTAGTCCCTTTGGAAGGTTCTCAGTAATGCCTTGATGACCTTCATGACCATCAATTACATAATCAGCAAACACAATAGAATAGAAATATATAAATTCCAAACATAAACCATTAGGTGGAGCGATATTAACTTGACGGTTAATTCTATTATATTCCAAATTTCATAGGTGAGTTGTCATTATTTGTGTCTTTCATGTACTCTCCTCTTTCCCATTGAAAAGATCATTTTCGGTAGTTTGATACTTATGATTTCTATGGAGGAAGTTCATATACTCATCAAACACCTTCTTTCCTAAATTTTTTGAATGACGATCTTTCATCTTTGGACCAAAAAATGGACATGAAAATTTTCCATATGTTTGAAGACCTACAAGATAATGATACAATTGAATTAACTATCTTAATTTTTATAATTAGAATTTTCATGTGCAACTTGAATTCACCATAACATACCAGAAAAATGTGTTAGCACTGGGGCATCATGTATTGTCCATAAAAGCATTGTATGGAATTGAAATTGTCTTTGTCCTATTGGTCTAAAGATGTAATACATAGTGACACCATTCCATAACTCCAGAAACTCATCGATAAGAGACTCAATATATACATTCATAACTTTAACTTGGTACTTACCTAGTTGAATGAACAATAACATTACATAATTATTGTGACAATTTTACTGCAAGATTTATAATTACATGAAGATAATTGTTAAATGATAAAATACCAAGAACAACCATTGCTAACATAATGTGCTCCCTCTTTATTGACATCCATGGAAGAATGTTATTTTTGATAAGAAAAACAAGCCACACAGATTAAATAGATCTCATCTCTCCAAATGGATTGATGCCATCCACTGCCAATGAAATCTTGAGATTTCAAGGTTCTTTTTAAAAGTGCCGCCACTTTTCCTCTATGTCCATAAATGTTGAACCATCTGAAGGCATTTGAATAATGTCATCTCAACTCCTATTGCGTTCATGGTAATCCATAAATTGTGCCAACCTACTACACCTGAATAATTTTTGCAAATGTGGAATAATTAGGATGTAACAAAGAACCTTGCGAGACACTTTTTTTATTATTTTATCTATTCAATATCTACTCATATGACATTTAGGGAATTCTATTATAAATTCATGTTCTTTATGATAAATAATATGATCATTAGGACAAGCATCTATTTCTTGATACTCCATTCCAATATCTTTCATAGTGGCACATAATTCTTTGTATGAGCGAGAGAGAATATTCGACAGTTGTAACAAAAACTCACCTATCAATCTACAAGAAAAAATATAAGTTATTAATATTTACAATATTTATGGTACATGTTTCACCCTTTATTGAATATATTGACATATATGACATACTTTAGCATATGTGACATTTTTATGTTGGATAAACCATTCATAACCTTCAAGTTCAATAATAGTACAACATAGAGAAGAGTTGTTTGGGAGCTGAGATAAAGGTCCATGTATGTCTTCTCGAGTAGAGGTATATCATAGATGACATCAACGTTATACTGATCATCATCATCAGTTGCGCTAATACTAAATGTGTCATGGATGAATGTATTAGTACCATCATCTTCAAATGTGTTATCTAGCGCATGATTGTCATCTTCCATGGGATCATAATCTTCAACTTCAATATTCACACCTCCATGACCCTCCACTTTCAAAACTATATTCTCCATATTCACACCTTCATAGTCCATATCATGTACATCCCTGGGGAGGTCAACATATATAAAAATGATGAACACAAATAAACCATGATAATGTGATGCAGGAGCATCCTGGGTGTAAGAGCAATCTTGCATCACCCAAAAATATTTCTGTTTTTATATTCAATAAGGGCTATTTTGTGCAGAGCTGCTATTTATGGAAAGTTACTATTTTTGGTAATTTTTGTATGTGCTCAGAATGATCTGATTTCTTTCTTGGAGGTTCATTTTGGTCATATAAGTCTGCCAGTAAAGTTTCATTGCCAGATCAAATGTATATTGGAAGATATTGAAAATTTTCGGTATTGGCAGTAGGGTACAGAAACTTTGAACTCAGTTTTTAAGGCTTTAGAGGCCCCGGATGAGGTCAAAAATTTGGGTGACAGGCGCTTCCATTGGTCAAGCCTGTAGAGCGCTTTGTGGCATTTCTGAAATGGGGTTATAATAGCCAATCGGGTCAACTGGTGATGACTTATGGTCTTCGGAAGTTGGGCCACCTGAAATGGCAGAAAATAATTTTCTTCAAAATTTATGTTCAGGTTTCAAAGGTTATCTTGAGCCAACTATGATGTAATAAAATGTAAAATAAAATAATTCTAAGTTTGGTCGGCCTTATTCTGGAACCTCCCCAGGTGGTGGAAAATTGTCTATATAAGGAAGGCTGTATTATTGTCTTAGGCAGTTCAGAATAGTTCTGGGTAGTAGATCTGGGTAATAATTCGAGGCTTTGTCCTATAGAATATTGTAAGGGAATGCCCATGTGGCTTTGCATAT
>MU223326.1:33586-128983 GCA_018584345.1 Thuja plicata
AAAATGTACCTTCATTGGATATGGAGTAGATGACTATGGTTATCAGTTATGGGATTTTGAAAATCTTAAAATAATTAGAAGTAGAGATGTTATATTCAATGAGAAGGTCATGTATAAAGAACAGTTGTAGGAAAAGAAGCATGAACAGGTCAAACAAGAATATGTGGTGTTGGATGAGACTCCTAAAAATGAAATGCCACTGGTACTTGATGCTTAGAAACAACAGGCTATCCCACAAACTATTGTAAGTATTAGACATTCTACAAGGTCAAGTAGACCTCCTAAAAGGTTTTCTCCTTCTTTGTATTCCATTTTATTGACTGATTCTAGTGAACTAGAAGAATATGAAGAAGCAATGAAGGTGGATTCCAAACAACAGTGGAAGCTAGGCATGAAAGAGGAGATGGACTCCTTGTTAAAAAATAAGACTTGGGACTTAGTCCCTTTACCTGAAGGAAAAAGAGCCTTGCCTAACAAATGGGTTTATAGGCTGAAGGAGGAAGATGGAGGAAAGAAAAGGTATAAGGCCAGACTTGTGGTAAAAGGTTTTGCATAGAAAAAGGGTATAGATTTTGATGAAATATTCTCCCTTGTTGTAAAAATGACTTCAATTAGAACTGTACTAAGTCTTGTGGCTATAGATGACTTTCATCTTGAACAACTAGATGTCAAAAAAACCTTTCTCCATGGAGATTTGGAAGAGGAAATTTACATGCAGCAACCAGAGGGATATGAGGTCAAGGGTAAGGAGAATTTAGAGTGCAGGTTAAGGAAGAGTCTGTATGGCCTAAAGCAGGCACCCTACCAATGGTATTTAAAATTTGATAGTTTCATGGCTGAAAAAGGTTACCATAGATGTCATTCTGATCACTATGTATATTTTAAGAGATTGGATAATGAGAGTTACATTATCATGTTACTCTATGTTGATGACATGCTTGTTGCTGGGTCCAATATGCAACAAATAAATGAACTAAAACATAAATTAGCAAGGTCATTTTCGATGAAGGATTTGGGTGCTGCTAAGCAAATCCTTGGTATGAGGATTACATGGGACAAGAAAAATAGAACCTTGAATTTGTCCCAAAGTGAGTATATAAATAAGGTGTTGAAAAGATTTAATATGCAGGATGCAAAAGCAGTCAGTACACCTTTGGCTAGTCATTTCAAATTGACTAAGGAAATGTGCCCAAAGGAATAGGAAGAGTTAGATAAAATGTCTAACATCCCATATTCATCAAATGTTGGCAGTCTTATGTATGCAATGGTATGCACACAACTAGATATTGCTCAATAGTGGGAGTTGTCAGCAGGTATATGAGAAATCTGGATATGAAACATTGGAATGCTATCAAATGTATTCTTTGATACTTGAGAGGTACTAATACAAAGGCATTATGTTTCACAGGATCTAGTTCTTCTCTAAGTCAATTTGTTGACTCTGATCTGGCAGGAGATATTGATACAAGGAGGAGTACTACAGAGTATGTTTTCACTGTAGGGGGTACTGCAGTCAGTTGGATTTCTAGATTGTAGAAGGTTAATGCACTTTCAACCACTAAAGCTAAGTATGTAGCTCATATGGAAGATAACAAGGAGGTGATTTGGTTACAATGTTTTCTGGAGGAATTGGGTGAGAAGCAGGAAAATCGCCCATTGTATAGTGATAGCTAGAGTGTCATTCATCTTGAAAATAATTCTGCTTTTCATTCAAGGACAAAGAACATACAGCTCAGGTACCATTTTATAAGGTCTATTTTGGAGGATGGCCAATTATGGCTTGAAAAGATTCACACAAGTTACAATCCTGCAGACATGTTCATGAAGGCAGTCCCCAAGGAGAAGTTGGTTTCTTGCTCAGCTTCTATTGGGATTCTTGAATGATGGTCATGGATTTAATACAAAACAAATTCTTTTATCCAGTGGGAGTTGCATGTACTACATTTTCATCTAGTTTTAGTCTCCATGTGGGAGATTGTTGGGTGTGGAGCCTGATCAGTTTCCAAGTGGGAGATTGTTGATATTGTGGTGATACTGTGTCCCCTCTCATCTAGTTGAGGGAATAATATTTTATTTTTTGGGAAAAAGAGGACTAACATTGTAAAACCCTAAAATGGTCAATTTTAGAGGTTTCCCTAAAACACATTATAAGCGGCTAAGATGCATAATGCATGGTAATGTTGGCATACTATTTTTCTAGATAATAAAAAAGGTTGGACGGCTGTGTAGGTGGATGTAGCCCAGGTTTTGGGTGAACCACATTAAATCTGTGTGTTATATGTGTTCAATTTTATTCTTCTTTTGTTTCTGCATATAACTGTTTAATTTATATTGTTCCAGATCTATCAAACCCTAACAATATTCTCCCATTGGTGATTCAGGTTGTCTAGAACCATGTGCTCAAGTGTGATCCTTGAATGCATATCATAGATGCTATCTGCTATAGACATCTTGGGGGTGGCTATCAGTTGTCTTACTAAACTGATATGCTATTGAAGTAGTGTTAGATTTGGTAGAAGTTGAGCTTGGAGCTCGATAACCTCTTCCCTAATTTTTTTTCTACTTCCCACAGTTCTCATCTTAACTTATTTATCTCAATAATTTTCTCATAATGCAACTCTATTGCATTGTCCTCAGTGGTTAAGCCTTCAGCACTGGTAGCTAGATCAGAATTTAACTTTTTTATTTTATCACTATGCTCCTTAGTAAATTTGTCAAGTGTGCTTAATTTTTGTATCAAGGAAATAGTTTCAACAATTATTGGATCTAATTCACTTACTAATTCTAAAAGCTTTACCTTGTTTTCTACCACTTCTTGGATGATCTTTTCAACAATTTTGTGCTTATATTTATGCTCTTCTCTTTCCTCAATTTCCTTTTCTACATCAATGTTCTGCATTATTATGGCCTTAGTGAGAGTGGCTAGGTTATCCAGGATAGGTCTATTGTGATCAACATCAACAACAAGTATAATCTTATGTGAGATTACCCTAGTTGTTTCTAGTACCATGGAGTCTTGGTGTTTCTTTCTTAGATTTTCTTGTAGTGCCTTCCTTTGGCATATTTCATTGTATTCTTTAAGTGCTTCATAGTCAAGTGTAGTTGGGTCACATTTTGGTATCTCAATTATCTCATATAGAGTGACTTCCAACTTACTCTTTTTGGATTTTTTCTTCTTCTTCTTTTGATTTTCACTTGAATGTAGAGCCATATCCATCTTCTCATCTTTGTTTGTTGTGCTAGATGAAGTGATTTGGGGTGTTGCCTCTTTTTGCTGCTATGCTTTGGTGTCAGCTTGTTGGTTTTGATTGGACGTCTCCACATCAACCTTTAAATTATCTGTAGCAACTTGTTTGGTTACTTCAGGAATGTCATATTTTTTTTTTGCTCCTTCATCAGTATCCTTATGTACTTCATCTTCCTTTGTCTGTGCATCCTTTCAGTAGTGTCTCCATCTATTTTCTTTAAATCTTATTTTGTAACCTTGTTAGTTTCGGTTACAACTTGAGTGTCTCCGATGACATTCTAGTCATTGGTGTTGTCTGTGTTTCCTTCATTCCCTACATCCTTGAGAATGGTTGAATCTTTGTCACATGATTTGTCTTTTTCTTGAAGTATATTGATGGCTTGCATCAATATTGACATATTTCTTAATATGTTCACCTGTGAAGTGTCAAATGTAGTGTCTGGTTCATCAGTCTTGTTCTTGATAATAGTGACATCTTCATCTTTCTGTATTTCTTCTACTAGATCATCATTTATGTCAATGACTATGTTTCCCATAGTGGTTTCTGGCCATGTCTCATCTGCAACATCCATATCCTTATTTCCTTTGGTGTCTATTTCCTCTTTATCCAATTCCACATCTATGATGATAATTGGTTATGTGCTCTCAGTAGCTTGATCATTCTTGATTTCCTGATTCTTGGTTAGGGCTCTCTGTGGCTTGGGACTTATTTCCTTCTAAGGAATATTAAGTATTTCCCTCCATTCAACTTCACTCTTTCAGTCTAACTTTATTAGATGTCCTTTTAGCACTTAGTAGGCTCTCATCTTCGGTGAGAACCTTTTGGAATGAGCCTTCATCATTTCTTTGATTTCCTCTATTTTGGATTCATGAGGCATGACTGATACTAGGGCTCTTTCCCTAATTTATTTCTTGGAGTTAAAGGAAAAAGTCCATCTTGTCGATAGTCTATCTTTAAGTTCTTCAGTTTGGTGGTTCTTGAAGTTGTGGCCATTATTTCAGACATTTTAAGGCTTTCTATAAATGTATAAAATAGAGTTCTCAGTTATCGTAGGAGCTTACTGTTTACTCCTATAGTGGTCACTGATCTATTTGGAGTGCTCTAGGTTGAGTTGAAGTCTCTTTGTGATGTTGCCGATGTGTGCTCAAATTTTTATTTCGTCACTCTACTTTTTTCTTGCTGGTGAATAATGAAACCCTTATGTCACCTTTTTATAGATGTTTTCCATAAAAGCGAGTCATTAATGATCAACCACTCCTCGATGTGTGAAGATGGAGTCATCGGGTTAAACACTAACTTCTCTCTTTGGTGACAACATGATGCTACGAGGTAGTCATCTAACTTATTGCTTTTACCGACGAGTTTCAGTATTTTGGGAACATATCTTATTCAACTTTCTTGATTACCGTTGAGTCTCATTTTACACTAGAAATTTTGCTTTTACATGTTAACCAACAATTCTCAGTAAGTGCAGATAGTTTCATCTTTGAGTGTATACTGATGGAATTTTGTACGTATTGCCCGATGGAATAGTTTTCACAAATTTTAACAAGTAATACCATGATGCATCTTTACTTATGCTAATTTGGAATTTCATCAACATATTATGGAACTGATATAAAATACTACTTAGTGTAATGTAGTTCCATACTTACTTGTTATGCTCAAGTGGGGGTGGTGATGTCACTAGATCCATTGGATAGGGTGTCACCAATTTCATTGCTCAGTCCAGCTTCATCATTGTTTGTATCTTTCCTCCACATTTTGTCTCTCATCTTCTAGATGTCTTCAATGGTATTTCCATTGGGAAATGTGTTGGTCTCTTTCATTCAGTCTCTGCAGCCTTTCTTGAGATGACCAACTTTATGATAGTGTAAGCATGCCATTATAGGGTTAGTCCAACCTCTAGACTTTCTTGTCCACTGTCTCATATAGTTTGCAGAAATGTGACCAAATCTTCCACATGTTGTACAATTTTTCCATTTGTTCTAATCCCCTACATACTAGTTACTGAATCGGTTCAGTTGATTGGTAGTTTCTTGACCTTTAGGCTTCCATGCTTTCTTTTTCTTTTTCCAGCATTCAAGAGTTGTGTGACCATTGATTTTGCAAGTAGGACAGTATTTGTCCATGTAGGATTCCTTATTTGGCTATCTCATCTAAGACTTACATTCATAAGATTTATGTCCTTTACTGTTACATTTATAACAAAAACCTATGAATGAAGATGTGGATTTAGGAAAACCTTTCATTTTTCTCCTGCATACTTTTGATGTGTCACCTTTCTTTCCACAGTGATTGCATGTCAACTTTCTTGGTCTATGATTTGCATAGACATTCTTTGGATCAACATGATTGAGTGATTCTCCATTCTTGGTATAGCCTAGATCAGTATTTTTGTTGATTATTCATTGTCCATCAAGAAAATCATCCATTCTTTTATTTCTTTCTTCAGCTTTCTTGATAATTTCATTATGCTACTATTGAATTCTGATTTCTTGTTTTAGCTTTTCATTTTCTTCCCTTAGCTCACCAATATCTTCTATTCTTTCAATGAGTTCAACATTCATTATGTTTTCCTCTTGACTCATAAGAATTATCTGATTTTTAATCTCATAGTGATGTTTTGTTAATCTTTGTATTTTCGATTCTTTCTCTTGTAGCTTTTCAGTAATCTTCCTTCTATCATCAATAGCTAGTGTTCTTTCTTGCTCAGTTTGTCTCGCACTATTCATGACATCAATCATTCTTACCATCTATGTCTCTTGACCGATTTGAAGAGATTTCACTTGTCCATCCAGATGTTGATTGATTTCATTTAGGCTTGTGATGCTTTCTTCTGATGTGTCTGATGCTTTTCTATTAGTTGATCCTGAAGACTCTAAGAAATATGGTATCTCTTCCTCATGGTAATCTATTTCATTACAGTGAGATTCCATAATATTTCATTCATCTAACAGTTCTCTCATCTTGATTCTAGCTTCTTTATACTGCTCATAGTAGATCTGAATTTGTATCTTCTGATTCTCAATACTCTTGTCAAATCTGTACTTCTCCATTGTATGATCTTTTCTCTTAAGCCTTTAATATTTTCCAAATAAGAGACTTAGCTCTGATACCAATTGTTGGAATTAATGGGAAGTGTGTACTGAGAGGGGAAGGGTGAATCAATACCTCCAAAATTTTTGTATCTTTTAACCTTTATCCTTTAGGTAATCAATTGGTTATCCAACCATCTTTTCTATACTATCTTGATGTAAGATTTATCAATTCATAAACTTAATCATACATGTTAACATTCATAGAAACATTCATGAAAGTAATGGATACATAACACAAGATATGATAACACAGAAAACTCCTATTAGGAAGTAAAAACTGTGGTGGGGATGACACCCACAAATTCTTCACTATCTGCAAATTGGAAGGGGCCAGTTAAGGCTTACAATTTTATCACTTTTGATGATCTACCCTGTTAGGAGTATCTGCAGAGACCTGTTAAAGTCTACTCTATTAAGAGCTTTAGCAACACTATTTATTGTGAACTCGGTTAAGAGAATTACAATTGGATGGTTAAATCCACCTTCCTTGAAATGATTTTTACACTTTGATTCACTTGTTAGTGTTGTTCCAATGAGAGGGGGGTGAATCAGTGGGCTTTAATCTATTTCAACTCTCAACCTCTAAATCTGATTCAACTCGGTAAACTATATTTACTGCACTCTTGACAACATGTAACCTTGAACAACTTTAGCAGCAACATTAACACATATCATCCACATAAGATAATGACACATTAACACTATATTTAACAAGGAAACCCAAATTGGGAAAAACCTCCATGGGACTTGTCACCCACAAATAAAAATACTCTTTTGAAGTATGCTCGGTTAAGAGCCAACCTTGTTAAAGATTAAAAAACACATTGTTAAATGTGACCTGGTCAAGGGATTTCCCTTAGATCTGTTAGGATATTCACTCTGTTAAAAGTGGCCTAATGAAAGGACTTAAAACACTCTACTAGAATGTCACCTATCTCTAGGATTTACAATAAGACTGTTAAGTCCACTCGGTTAAGAGATTTCTCTGATACAAATATGAAACATACAATAAAAACTTGATCTGTTAATGCAACAACTATCTTCTACCTTTTTCTTGATCAGAACCTTTTCTACTCACTTGGTCTACTGGATTCAGTACTTCATCACTTCTTCAATAACTCTTCCATCAATCATTCATAATCTCTATTCAAAATTTAGAATTCAGTCTTCTTCTTTTCCCTGTATCACTCGGTGACTTCTCTTCTATCAAAATTTTTCTTTTCCTTTCATTAATCCTCCAGCAGTGGCTTCACATTCTTGTAGCTTCATTTATATAGACAATATTTTGTCTCGTAATCTCCTTGATTAGGTTTTTCACAAATCAATCTCAGTCGTTTGATCATCCTTAAGATTTCTTGCCGCTCGGTAAACCACCTGACTTTGGTAAACCACCTGACTTTTACCTTGGAACTTGTTCCCTTCTTGGAACTCACAACATTTGTTTTGCCACTTAATCTCTGCCTTCAAACTTCATCTTGATTTTTTGGTTCGTAGATCTTGTAACAAACTTCTTCCTTTCCTGTGGAATCTTCCAGCTCATCATGATTTGTCTTAGATTTGATCTTATCATTAATTTCTAACAATTGTTCCTTGCTCGGTAACTGAATTTATGACTCGATAACATGAACTTCACTACTCGGTAACTAACAACACTCTGTGAATAAATTTTCTCGGTGCCTTTGCATGAACTCAGTACTTGGTAACTATGACTAGATAGCATTTCCACTTGGTGACTATTTTCACTTGGTGCTTGATTCTACTTTCTTTACCAACTTCTCCCTTCACTTACATTACCAACCGACTTCTCATACTCGATAGTCTCATTCATTTCCTTTACCGACTTGACTAAACTGTGTTACCAACTTTTTTATCTTAAAAACACTGTAGAAAACAATTATACCAATCATCACTAAATCATTATTTTATCTATATTAGTTTCCCAGTTAGGTTCTTCAACACTTTCATCTTTTCACTTGCTCTCTTTCCTTTTCTTCCTCAACTTGTCGTTTACTCCAAATGATATGGAAACTCAATATGAATCAGAAATCAATTGCTTGACATCAATGAAAAAATAACAATTGATCTAAGACTATTCTACAACTTTGTATACCTCTGATCTCGATCTTCATCATCATCTCATCATGTGAATATCAGTTGGTTAACAGTTAGAATGTAAGAAAATTACACTTTGGGCTGGTGTATGCAATCTCCTATTCCTAATTATAGATCCATTTAAGATTACATGTATAATTATATCACCTATTTTGATTGAATAATACCTCTCTTTCTCGATAGCCTCTGTTCTTGGTTCTTGATAACCAAATTCACCTTTTGATGTTCTAGTTCTTGAAACTTTCAGTCTGATCCATATATGTGCTCGTAGGCTTTATTCATCTTCTCGTTCATCCTCACATCCATAATGAATGATTAAAACATCTATTTATAAGATAGATTGACCTAATTAAGTTCCACGTAAAATAATATTAACTCTAAGACCACATGTTTACAACTTTACCTTGATCTTCTAGTCTATGTGTTTTAAATTAGTTAGATTGATTAAAACACTTACATTAATGTTTCTTGTACCTAAATAAATGGTTTTAAAAACAAATCAAGACTCTATAAATAGAATAAGACTATTTTATCTGACGTGGAAGTCAGATCCACTTTTTAAGGGCTTCAACTGAGTTTCAGTTTATGTCAGTCGGTTATGCTATGAAGTTAGTTAGACTCTCTCTCAGTGTTGTGTGATTGAAATATCTCTCGGGTTCCTCTTTGAGTGTTCTCTTAGTTTTCACTTTGTCCTACTTGCCAAGTTCCACTGTCAAGTTCCTCTTTATCCTTTCCAATTTTCATTTTTGGTTTACACACAAAACTATGTCATCGGTTTTCTTTGTACTTAACAGTTTTCAATGATCTCTGCTATTTGTATTTTTAGGTTTTCTCTTTGTCCTATCTTTTAGTTTATGTTTACCAAAGATATTATTTTCATACTAATGGAAAAATAATGTCATCACCCTGTAGTTGTTGGATTTAGATTTTTAAATATTAAAATATATTTCTAGGTGGCGGTGCTACTTTCCAAATCAGAAATCTATTTAACAGATAAATTAGTTCTTTTGGGCCGATTTATTGAAGTCATATGGTGCTAGGGGATTTTTTTTGTTGACTATTGTTTTATTAATGCCATGTGGTTGTGTTAGGCTTTTCTATTTAGAATTGTATACTTTCTTTAAACCCTAGATTGTTGCCTATCACTTCTTTAATGTTTTCCCTAGTGAAATTAGGTATGTAGATTAGATTGTATTTTGAGATCTTTTGAAGAAAGATCAATTTGGTGGAGAATGAAGGATAAGTGTGAATCAGATGCAAAAGGACAGATGTCAATCAAATATGAATTCTAGAATTTCCTTCTTCTATATATATCTTTTGTTTCTCTTTCTAAATGGTCCCAGTTTCTCTTCAAGAATTCAGAGCAGATTCCAAGTGTGGTTCCTCTGTAAATATTTTTTCCTTTTCTTTTCATATATGGTGTTCTTAGTTTCCTTTTTGGTGCCAAAGAAGAACATAATTGTAATAGAAAACTTCATGAATGAAATATCAGTACTGTTGTTTTGTTATCAAGTTGTCTCAATTTGATTTCTGAATCATTGAGACTAAAGCATCAAGGGTGTTCTGGTTTTGTCCATTGTTGATCAGAAAAGGGGTCATTTAAAGGATGGCTATGATTTATGATTTTTTTCATATATGTATGAGTTGCAGTATCAAGGGTGTATCAACTTTTCTTTCAGTGGATGTTGATTAATGTATTATCTATTCCAGGGTCTCTTCCAAAGGGGAGAGTTAAATACTATGAGTAGGTAATTGCATATTTGAATACACAGGTGGATTCACAAGTAGAGATTGATTAATGGGGATATGTTTGGTGTAAGGCATTAGACATAGCAGACTGTGTTGTCTTCTTTATTCATAATCTTCTTTGCAACATTTTTTTTGACTCGGTTTCCCATTGCATAAGGCACTGGTCTATGAGATATTTGGGGTATTTTAGAGATTCATGAATAAAATCATAATTGAAAATATTTTCACTTTAATGTTGTTTAAAAGAGTTAGAGTAGTTCTAGTTTTCAAACATGTACTCTATTCAAGTGGCACACTACATAATATTTGATGAAACATAGAGGTACATGTTACCCACAGGTTTGAAAATTATTCCACAGTTATATATCTGCAATCTATTATTTGTCACATGGAGTCATGTGTGTGCATATTAGGTAGTGCCTAGTTGAGTAATGTGGAGCTCAAAGTGAAGGAGGTCTTTGAACCTTTCTTAATGTTGGATTTCTCTTGTTTCCTTTCTACTGAGGGTGTTGAGTTTATGGCCTAGGTTTGCAATCCCTGAGCCTGCTCTCAGAATCTGATCTAGGAAAGGAGAGTGCAAGAAAAAAAACTAATAGAAATGGAAACTCTACTGGGGATTCTCTATAAGAATTTGTAAAATCCAACCAAGAGTCAAGAAACACATTTATTCTCATGGGGATAAGAGAACCTTGTTCTCTGTTTAGTCAAAATCCATCCCAGAGTGATATGATTGTTATAGAGTCATATGCTTGTTAGAATAACTAAGAAGGGGGTGAATAAGTTAGAATTAGTTAGCTCTCAATTATCCTACAGTCCCAAATTCATCTAGATGTACATATCAAAAGAAATTCAAACATATATTTCAACTCGGTGAAATGTATTCTGTAATCTCAAACTTTGGTCAATAGTGTTTACCGAGTATTAGTAAATTAATATTATGATTACCAATCTAGGTCATTAAAGTAAAGTGTAATGTAAAATAACAATCCACAACATTCATGCACATTGAAATATAGATTTCAACGTAGAAACCCTTCTAAGGGAAAAAAAAAAAAAAACACCTGTGACTGGTAACCCAAAATATTTTCACTCTTCTGAAGTGAGCTTGGTGAAGAGCCAACCCTGTTAAAGGTTAAAATGCACACTGTTAAATGTGACCTAGTTAGAGGATTTAAAACTAACAATTCTCTCTTGACCATGTATTCACTATGGGTTCAACAAGAAAACACTGCACATTCATTAGAATGTCATAATAAGGACTTTCACTATCCTACTCAGTTAAGAGATTAATCTTTAACAATGGTTAAACTAATACATTAATGATATGATTCAATATAACTCTATTTTGCATATTTTCAGATCTATGCTAAGTACATAATAGCTGTGATCAATTTGTTCACTTCAGTTTTGTTGGTTGTTTTTTATATTGTGATGATTGAACAACAACCTTTCCTTTATCTGATAAGATTTTAAAGAGAATACAAATCCGTTATTATTTCATGTAATGGAAAGGACCAAATAATAAGCACTCATACCATGCTTCTACACTTTAGGTTCTTCTATACCTAGGGGGGATACCCTTTCATACCTTCAAGTAATATATATGGTATCAATCAAGAAGGAATCCCACAAAAACTCAACAAAATTGGGAGATACTAGATAACTAGCTAATTACCCATTGAACATTAACCATGAAATAGAGCATGAGATAGATAGATCACAACAAACTTGTATAAATATAGGACATAATGGATTTTATGTTTGTGTTTGCATAAACATAGTCAATATATAACTAGACATAAAAAAATATAGAACTTATCAGTCTTTGATCCATGCTTTATCCATTGGGCTATACTCTAGAACAAATACAATATGGAGAAGTCAATTATTATCAGAGATTCCAGGCCATAAACACAACTATCCAAAAGCCATACTACTTATAAGATCATAGTGTATATCAAGATGAATCTATGTATTAATTAGAGCATCATTTAATTTGATCATTGATCAAAACTCTAAAACAACTACATAAACACAGATAAACTCTATGCTAATGAATTGGAAAATTCATAACTCATAAGACATAACACCATAGGAGAGATTGAAATCTGGATCTTTATATTAAGTTTAAAGAATCATACTTCTGTATACAAGATGTAATCAGAGATAACCTCTTCAATAATATGCAAGAGATCTTCCATCTTTATTTGTAAATGTTGAAAACTATCTAGTACAATTATGCTATATTCCCCTGATTGAAAACTTTACAAAATGCTTACAATACTTAATTTTCCAGCTCCTTCCAATGATCTTAGGAATCCTTTTATAGAAGAGGATTGGAACAAGCTATAGATCAATTGGAATAAGGACAAAAGATATGGCTCATACAAAAAAAAATAAAAAAAATGGAATAACAACAACTTTGTTGCAAGATTTTTAAGTACTTTTCTTTTGATTGCATGCTTCCTTGTAACTACTTCAAACTTGTTCAAAAGTTTCAAGGTGGAATTTGTTTCCCTGGTTATCTAATATACTTCTCTTTGTATCCAGTTGTTTTGTTAAAAAATATTGGGAAGACTGACATCTGTTGATTATCATACAACATCCTCTTCTTCTTGGTTGGCTACATTGTACTTGTCCTTCCAAGAGGTGAACACCTCATCACTCAGCCAATTTAAATTGATGACCTCATCTTTCTTGTTGTTCAACTCATCCCAACTGACCTTTGCCTTCTCAATTTCCTCTTTCCAAGATTCAAAGTATAACTTAGCCTTGTCAATAATTTCAACAGTTTGAACAAACAAAATTTTACTCTCTAGAGTGATGATGTTGTTTGTCATTGTTGCCAATTCATCCTTCATTTGGCTCATACATAAGGCTTTCCTCTTTATCTTTTCATTCTTCTTGAATAAATTTGGGAACATCTTATAACAGGTTTTGGAGTATTCCTTTCTTAATGTCTACCTTTGTAAGGATGATACTCCTCCTTATGTCCAAATCAACTAGATATTTAAAAAATTTGTAAGTGGTAGCTAGCACAATGTCTACATTATCTTCCTTCTTAGATAAGGAGTAAAAAGACTTCAGTTCTTCCTTCTTTCCTCTCCACCTTTCTATAATTGGGTCTCATTTATCTTTGTCTTTATTGAAAGAATCTTGTATGCGTATAACTTTCTTACCCTGCACGTAAATAGAGGGAGGATTTAGATCACCATTAAAATGCATAAGTGTAGCCTTTATATTATCTTCATATTTTTGTTGCACCCATGCTTGTGATTCCCTAAACTTTATGCTTTCTTAATCCCATTTCTTGCTTATCCCTTCCAATTTGGTCCTTTCAGCAACTAGTTTATCCTTTTCTAAATCTAGATCTGCCTCTGTAGTAGGTCCAAATGGTATGGGGAAAGAGGAAATTATATAATAAGGATAGAGGAAAAAGGCTGATGTGGGTCTTGTGTTATCACCCTTTGTGGAGAAACTTGGGCTAACTGTTTTGCCTCTAATCTGGCAATTTTCACATCCTTCTCCAAGGATTTTATCCTTTCAACAGTGGAAGCCTTCAAGACTATTTCTAATATGGTTCTTAGGCTCTGAATTTCTTCCTCTTGTTTCTCTACTACTTTTAGGCCAAATTTAGCAGTTTCCAATGTGATGCCTGCTACCTCTACCCTAGAGGTTTTTGTAACTCTTTTTAGAAGTAGGTTGTCTGCTTGCTCAACCTAAGTGTTTTCACTAATCATTTTATGTTCCCTCTTCTTTAATAACAAGATTACTAATGTTTCATGGTCTTCACTAAACTTAAACCCCTTATAGGCTTGTTGTGCTTCTACCTCAGTGGCATGCATGGGTTTGGTTTCTTTCCTAACAACATCAATTACCTATGTCCCATTCAGGTAAGATAATCACTCCCTCTTTCCTCACTATCTCTCTACCTTCTTTAGGAGTAATTTTATCAAACCTGGCTATCATCTCCTATTTTACCTCATATTCAATTTCATCCTTGTTCTTATTAGGTTGATTTTTTTGCCTTTGTTGACATTTTTTTTTGAATTCATTAATGTAATTTCTCCATAGGAACTAAATAAATGCCCTAGCTTTTACAAATTTTTCATCTCATATAAACTCATTATTGGCTTGTTTTTTAATTGGATCTATCTCTTTTCTAGCAAACCCTAAAATGGTCAAATCCATCTTAGTATGTTTAGGAGCCTCTGGTATCCCTTCTTGCATCTCTTGATATGTTATAAAAATTTGCCCTGCATCTCCCATTTGCAGTAACTATTCTGCAATATCTTTCTCATCCATATGTAATGGAGATTGGGAGGGGGAATATAAGTTTTCTAGTTGTTGTCCCGCTCCTTTTGTTCTTTGTTTCTTTTGAACTAGATTTGATTCAGTTTCTTCATGCATGGCCCTCTTCCCCTTTGAGGTAGAAACCTATTTGTCATAGATTTGTGTCTGAGACTGGCCCCTATGGGATGTTTCACCCTTTTTCAGTACCATATTGTAACCTTGTTTTTTATGTAGTATATATTTTCCTGGTGGCACAATCCTCCCATGTGTAGATTTTCTCAAAATAGCCTCGGCCCTTTCTGGCTCTACCTTCATTACTACTTCTTTCTTCTGATTCAATGTTTGCATAAAATCTTGAAATAGAGACATTGATGTATCAATCTTCTTGGCCCAAGGATGAAATTCTTTCAAAGGATCATATCCTTTATCAAAATGCTAGAAAAATTCTAGGGTCTTCTTGTAAAAAAGCCACTTTTCCTTCTTATTTTCTTTCTCTTGTAGATTGAATTCATTCCTGATGATGTCTTCTGGGAAGTTGAATTGATGATCCAATACTAAACATTTTTTTCTTTTCCTAAACATATCACTGATGATTCCTTCTGTATCAGCACATCTTACTACTAATGTTGTCATTTGGTAGGGCTCAAGGTATTTACTTATGTGTTTCCATCCCCCTTTAGTAATAAAATTTTTATGTGCAATTGTGATAATAGGGAAAATGGTACCTTTCCCTTTTCTTGTCAATGCCTCCTCTTGTAGCCCACCGATTTGTCTAATTATTTCTGCAATGCCTTCTTTAAGAGGGACCTGAAATGGGAGTATGTTCAGAACTCCTCTGAAACCATAAACTCTGAATATTGTTGAAACATGGTATAAGATGATATCACCCCAATTGTGTACTATCTCAACACTTTTAACAAATTCTTTAGATCTTAAAAGATTCAACAAACCTCTATGAATTATTGTATTATATGCAAAAAATAATGCTTTGAGCCTGGAAGCAAAACACCTATCAAAGGTGATGAAACTGGCCTCCTTCTTGTCCCAAGATAGATCTACACTCTAGGGTTGGACAGACATCTCTTCATCATTTTTAAATCTCATTAGATCTATCTCCTTCTCAAAGTAATCAACATTCTTGAATAAGATCATATGCATTAACATAGAATACCATCCAAACGACCTGACTACCTTGGCATTTTTTATGCCTATTAGACCCTGGTGAATTAGTTCAGCAATATGGGTAGAAAAATAAAAAATGATATCCAAGTGCGGATGAAGAATTTGAACCATCGTAAACATTTAGTGAATAGGCATCACTATCTCTTTGTCTTCTCCAAAAATATGACTCAGGGAACTGTACATTCCTCTAGCCTTTGAATTGAAATAATCTAATTTGAAAGGCTCTTGTGTATTAGGGCCCATCACAATCAAGTCTCCTATTTTTTTAAAGAATTACTTTAAGGGCCCAGTTCTAAGGTAACTTCTTTGATCCTTATATACTTCTTTGAACTGACCCAAAATCAATGTTCTCCATTTGAATAGAGGGACCGTTTAATTGAAACACCTCCCTTATTTCCTTAGGTGTGATGCTTACTAATATGTTTCCATTTATTTCTCTGAGAACCCTAGAAACATTGTCATATGTCTCTCCAATTTGGATTAAAAAGTGTGTATCCATAAAACCCCAGGTACTATTAAATTTCCAACATCAAACTGCTAGATGTTACTATAGGGGGAAAATGCATTCCTCTAGCTAAAAGCCACCTTAAACAAACCCAAACCATCCACGCTAATCTTGGCATCTCGTGCCCATCTGACCCTATCATACAAACCCTCACCCACTTTCAACGAGGATGTATTGGCACTATATATTTAATTTTGGTTGTGTCATTGGTTGACCTATTTAGTTGCTGCAGGAAATCCTCAGAAATATTTCTCTCCTGGTAATCAGTTTTCCCTAAAATTTCTCTTCTGGGTTTCATCCTTAATTTAGGGTTTCTAGACAAAAAAATAATAGTATCATATGCAAATAATCTATCTACTTCACAACACCAAAACCCTACTTCCAATTCAATTCACAATTGCTCAGAAATGCAGTCTCAGAAAGTCTTACCCATTCTGCAAAGTTGGAAAATAGACAAAAAATTCTGAAATTCAGCTCTGCTTCAAATCATGTCATCAATTATGGCTTTTAAAACTTGACAATAAAATATTATACATATTCTCAAGTAGAATCAGCATTTAATTCCCACTCGGACTGCTAGACACTTTGCCATTAATTTCACTTTGTTTGAAACTTTGCGGGCTAATGGTTTAGAAAATTATGCTTTACCAATTTAAAACATGACCATTGATCTCTGCACTTCCTATTAAATCTTGCGGCTAGCAACGGTTAATGAAAACCACCATCAGTTTGGACACGTGTTTGTTAGGTGCAATACCTTAATGAGTAGATTTTGATCACCTTTTCTTTGAGGCTTCACGTTGTCCATCTGATCAAAACTCAATTTATTTCATATTATACTTACCATTTACTTCATAAATGTAGCTCCCACAAGCTTATGAAAGACATGTGGCAGCAAGGTGCAATGCCTCAATGGTTATCTATTTTGCATCTTGTGATTAAGCAATCACACTAGCCATTAGATTTGATTTAACTTGGATACTGGCTACTTAATCACCATATTTAATGACTGTAGGTTTGAACTCGCAGATATGATACACGACATCCAGGAACAATGTCTTAATGGTTAAATCTTTTTCAGCTCTGAGCTAAAGCTTTATGCTAGCCACACGATCAAAGCTAAGATGCATGCTGTTTACTTTACTTTAATTGCTGGATCAGACCCACTTGGAACATGTGGCAGATAGGCACAATGCCTTGATGCATCTTTTGATTAAGGAATCGTGCCAACCGTTTAATGAAATTTGAGTTACATTACCTTTACTTCATTCTTTATCATTGAACAAGGCCTGCTAAATGCCAAGTGTCACTCAGGCGTAATGCCTTGATAGATAGATCACGATAATCTTTTGACTAAGGGTTTATGCCAACTGCATGATCAAATCTGATGTGCTTACATTTTACCTTGACTTTTCTTACTTCATCCAGACCCATTGGGACATATGTCACACAGGCGCAATGCCTTGAATGGTAGATCGACCGCATCTTGAGATGAAGGAAATGTGTTGTCTGTCGGATCAAATTAAATCTTCTCACACTTTATTATAACCTTTTAACCAATTCTAGACCCACCAAAGACACGTGGCCTTTAGGAACAATGCCTTGATAGATAGTGTTTGATCATATTTTCATTGAGGCAACACGCTAACCATTGGATTAAAATAGAGTTGCACGAAACATGATGCAAAGATAAAAATGCCCGCAAGGAATTTAGACTTAGGATAAAATAATTAAAGTGCTAGGTTTAAAGGATAAACATAAGAATGGCCCTACTTGATGGTAAAATGAACACATGGGTTTATAATACTTTAAGTGGTGAAATAAAGTAACTCAAAATTATAACCTGCCCTAGAACCTTAGGGTTTTAGACCATGACCCAAAGTTTGAAAATATAATTACTAGGGTTCTGAACAACACAGAACTTGGTTTAACCTTGAAACACATGACTCATCACTTGAGATGAATTTTTTTTGTATATACCTAACAAGTTCAACTCATACTTCATACTTGTTCTTCTCATTAATTCTCTTTCCTATATTTTCTTGGTGATGTCTACAGAAAATGCTCGGTTCTGTCTTTAACCTGTTTGATCAGTCATGAATAAAATTTGCATGCGAGCTTTAGGTACAAAGTGTATGATTCATAATGAATCTCTTTTCTCTTATATAGACATAATGTCTCATTTAATTTCTATCCTTCAGATTTTGCCTCTTAATCTCCATCATTTATTTTCCCGCTTAAACCATCCTTGACAGTTATGTTAAGAACATGTTTCAATATTTGTCATGCGATCTTCATTGAATTTTCATAGTCGTTCAATCAAATAATGAACTTTATCTTTAACCTCAAAATCATCAATTACCAGCTCAATTTCTTAGTCAACCTCAGTTTGACTAAATTGCTCGGTCAATAGTTGTGTCAAAAATCCTTTGCTCGGTTATCATTGTGCTTAGTATACACTGTGTTTTACTTGGTGTTCACTGTCTCTCGGTGTATACAAAACTCTTCATTTACCAACCATGTAAAATTTGTTTATTCCAAATCTTCAATCCATAACAAATGTTTTCCACCATAATGATACTCAAATAAGTTGACATCAATGAAAATACATTAACTGATAATGTTTATCTTCACATCTTCAACTCGGTTGAATATCAACAAATAAATTCAAACATACAATCAGTTGTAGTTCATCAGTCTCTCCCTTTCACATTGATGGAAACACAATATGAAATATGCAATGTAAAATGCCATACAAAAAATACCAAACTATTGTTCTACAATTGCAATAATTTTGTAGCTCTCCCTAGCTTGAATATATAAACTATTTCAATATTCAAAACTCACCATGCAGACTCTCCCTGCAATTTTCACTCTTTAGCTCTTGAATCTCTCTGTAGATTATATATGACTCTCCCTTTCTCTTTTCTCCCTTTAGTGCGTAGATATTTCATTGATTCTTCTCTCTCCCTTTGACAATAATGCCAAAAAAAAATATTTACAGCTCTTAAGTAGCCAAATAAAATATCTCTTTTGTTCAATGGAGTAGATACCTTTCAGTGTACTCATATCTCTGTGTCAATCCAGTTCAGCTTTGCATCAACATGATGGATATTGTGATTTCATGTAGGTTGATGCAACCTCCTAATCATCTTAGTTACTAATAGACAAGGGATGAACCCCTATTCTACCTCTCAAGTACTCAAATGTATCCATTGGTAAGGGTTTTTTGAATATGTCTACAAGTTGTTCTTTTGATTGTACACATTCTAGTATTACTTATTTGTCTTGTACTTGTTCTCTCAAGTAGTGATATTTTATATATATGTGCTTTGTCTTTGCATGCAACATAGGATTATTTGAAATAATTATAGCACATGTATTATCACAGTAAATTATCACTAGGTCAGTGATCTCTTCATTCATTCCTTTCAAGTGTTTTTTTATCCATGCTATGTTTGAACAATTTGCAGCAACAACAACATACTCTACTTCTACAGTTGACTGAGATATGCATCCTTGTTTTTTTCTTATCCAAGTGACTAATCTTTCTCCAATAAAGAATTTTCCAACATTAGTGCTCTTTCTATCATCAATATTCCTAGCCCAGTCCGCATTAGTATAAACTTTCATCTCAAACTTTCCTTCTCTTTTGTACCATAGGCCATAATCCTCAGTATGCTAGGTGGTCCTACAATAGTGTGTCCCACTTTTTTGAACATCCTAATTTTTGCTAAAAATACACATTTTAAGAAAATATGATGATTAAAGCCTTTAGAGATCCCATTTGAAGGAGTAAATTGAAAATGGATGGATAAAATCCTCTTGGATCAAAATTCATTTTGTATAATCTCTCTACTCCTCACTCACACCTGTAATCAAGTCTCCTTTGCACCCATCAAAATGCTGACAAAAAATCACTTTGAAATTATCTTTTTTTTGGATCAAATAAATTCATTTGAAAAACCCAAATACAAGATTATTGTACTTAGAGAAATCTTTCCAAAGATTATGATTTATATATATATTGAGTTTATTAAGACTTTTCTTTTTATGTTTTACTAAACATAGGTTGTCTGATCATTTAACAACTTATATGTTCGACGCTTTTGGAAAAATAGTAAATTAGGGAAAAAAAATTATTAAAAATATCAAGGAAATAGGTATTTATTTTATATTTCTATCAAAAAAAGACTAAATGAATTTTGATATATAGAGATAGAGTTAGAGCGATCCAAGTGAACCTATGCCCAAATTATAGTTAATGTCACTTCATAACTCAATAAACTATAAAATATTCAACCAAATTGAATGAAACCAAATGGATTCTCTAGATATTGGTGTTAAAAACCTAAATTAAAAATAATTACACTCTTATCAATTTTATAAAAAAGTTATGTTGATCAAAGTGAGTGTCACTCCTGAAAAATGATGATTTTTCACACAATTTTTTTTTCAAGGAGAAGGAAAAATGGATATAAATAAATTCTAATTTTTTAAAAAAAATATATTTATAAACTAGAAAAAAAAATGCTAAAAGTCACTAGTTTACATCATCTTCAAATTCTTAATGGTTTTATGACAATAGGTGTCCAAAAGTGAAGTTTTTTTTCAAAATGTTCGTTTCAGTGTCAAAGTTGGCCAAAAAGTGGGACACGGGTTTGTGGGATCACCCTGCTTCAAATATCTAAAAATTATTTTTACAATAGACATATGTGATTCTCTGGGATTAGTAGAAAATCTTGCAACTATTCCAACTGTGTGTGCTATGTCAGGTCTTGTGTGTACAACATACATAAATTTACCAATAAGAAATATGTACAAAGTTTGATTTACCTCTGGTGTCTTGTCTTCTTTTGTCAGTTTGCATCTAGTCACCATAGGTGTTCCAAATGGTTTTGATTCTTCCATTTTCAATGCCTTTATTACTTCCTTGATGTATTTTGTTTGAGTAGTATATATACCTTCAGTCTGTTGTAAAATTTGCAATACAAGATAAAAACTGATCTCTCCAAACATTGACATTTCAAATTCTTTCCTCATTTCATCATAAAATAAAGTGCATAGGTTATCATTACCTAAAATTATAATATTGTTAGTTAATGAATCTATCTTCTTTCTTTAAATCAATTTAACACTCTATAACCCATCTGAAAACAACAAACTTTTCTAATGACGGGATATAATAACACAACAACATCTAGACCCTCTAAATTTAACGGTATAGCTCCTGGATAAGATATTCAATGAATACTTTAAAAAAGCTGCTATAAGCAGAGATTTTACTTTTCACCTAAAAGTAATTAAGGCATTTGAAAGCATATCATTTATCAACATACAATGACTGCCAATTGAAAGATGATTCAACACATAAAATGAAGCCTACTAACTTCAGATTTTCTCATTCACTGAAATATAGATAAAACTGAGTAAACTTTAACTACCGATAAAATAACAATTTGCAAGACATTTATGAACCAATTCAGATACCCCAACAGAGATCGTCCACAATTTTATAAACACAGAGATTCATAAAAATGATATTTTTTCTTTCATTGATTTCCAAATAACCCAACCGGTTTCAAAATATATCACATCCAAAAATTACTAAGTCTAGTTACTGAACTTCTACTAATTAAAGTCTCGACCCTAACTTAGCCTTTTTTATGCTATATATAGTCATCGGTATATCATTAAAAATTTACAAAACTCCTTCGAGTTATCCTTTAAAACCATTTTTAAAACTGAAAAGACAAAAACATGCCCAAAAATGAAATCCTCTGCATGCGTCAGAACTGACAAGTCATGATCAATGAATCACTAAAGGATTTGGCTACTTTCCTTGGGCATTGGAGGGTTGAGTGGCTCACCATTCCATGTGTGCTCTAGAGAATCTATCCATGATAGTGTGATAGGGGAGGGAAATGTGCACAACTATCTTCTTCCACAACTTCTTCTCCTTATGAAGCTGCGCCATTTTTTGCTTGTGTGATTCCAAACTATCAACACACACACCTAGCATGGATTCTATGTTGGCCATCTCACTGATGTCTTCTGCTGAAAAAGACTTGTTATCCCTCACCATTGTCATTTATTTTTCAAATTCTTGAGTCATATCGCCTAGTTCCTTTACAATTTGACCATCATCTTTGGTGAAACCTATATTAAGGAATTTCAAGTCTTTTCTCATCATCTCGATCAGCTCCTTCAGCTCATTTAGCAGTTTAACCAAACTTTCATGTCCAGAATCCAAGATCGTGCTACTCCATTCAATAATTTATCATGGAAACATAGAACACTTCATCGTAAACTCTAGCAAGTGGTTTTTCAACAAGGAAGTTGGTTACACCAGTATTCTCAAATTCATATATTTTCCTCACAATAAGAGAGCATTTTCTCTTTTCCTTCTCCCACACTGTCATGTCCGCCTGCATCTCAGCAATCACTGCATTAACTATCTCTCTACTTTGAATCAATTGAGAAATATAATCCCCTACACCTTAGCTAATTCCATGTATCCATTGGCCTAATACAATTCCAACTAGTTTATTCCTCTTAACCTGTTCAAGGACGTTACGGCTCTCAGATGACTGTGGGTCAAAGGAATGAGAGAATTGAGAAATTGAGGTAGGGATGGGATTTGTGAGTTACTTAATGACCTTGAATAATAGCTTGATGATATCTTTAAGCTCTTTATTGTCCTTCTCATCCTTGAAGCTCCTACTAATAATCTTTTTGGTAGATGATTCCTAGTGAGTTACATCTACTTCTTTATTTCCTTATCCAAGGTCTATCTTTTAAACAATGTAGTCATCAGCCTTTACATCACCAAAAATCTTGTTTCTTTTGGGAGACAAGTGTTCTTCTACCCAATTCCGTATTATTTCATCCACAATGATCTTGGATTCTATATTCATCCTTTTTGGCTTCACCATAGTGCCAAGGCACTTGTTTACCATATCTTCTGTTGGCAGAGTGATAGGCAGGACATTTCTTTTTTTTTTATAGATGTCTCAAGCAAGCTAAGAGTCGAGGATGGGGTCTGTAGGGACATATCTATAACAAATATGGAGTCTCCAGCATTGGGTTTTTGATCTTTTGGGTTGGCACCCGGCTTCAAGGGATAATGTTGAGGACTTTGATAAATATCCATGTTGTCTAAATCAATTACCTCCATGTCTTCAGCTTCCTTGGGACTCTATTTCCTAGAGCGCATAATTCTTGTGGACCACTTAGCAGAGAAATATTCTTCATTCATTTCACTCTTGAATATAGATGGAGCCTTCTTCCCTTTAGACTTCGTATAACCTACAATGGGAATAACATCATTAGAAATAAGACTATGGTTGGCTACAGATTGTTTCTTGTTAACCCCTCTGATGTTATGTTTTCCCTTTTTGGGAGGTCTTTTACTTTCTATCTAGTCTTTTTTCCTCTTAATAACACGAAGGGTTTTAATATGGATATTATCTCTTTCTTCTATACCTGATTCAATTTCAGGTAGAGGTTGATGTTTAACTCTCTTTTCATATTCTGCACTTACTATTTTATCATCTTCCCCTTATTCTATACCTATAATATCTAAATCAATCTGCAGTGAAAAAATTTGACTGAGTGTGAAAATAGACCATATTCTTCTGATTACCTCTTGATCATCAACACAATCCTCCCAATAGTCCTCTATCTGTGGAATGTGGTAGAACTCATTCACCAGTTCAAAATGTTGAGCTACGTAGCCTCTATCATCAAAATCTTTCCAAGATTCAAAAGTCTTCAAATTTAGCTTTTTGAGTTCCAATTCTAATCTTAATGCATCTGCAAAGGTTTTACACTGGTAATTTCCTAGCTCAATGGGAAAACAGGACTTAGCTCTAACTTTTTTGTCTTTCAGTTTCCTCTATAGATGTGCCAATTGGCAACTTACCTCCATAATAACCAGGCTATCAAGGGCATACCTGGGAAGCTTGAAGGGTTCCTTATTGAATCCACGTACTCTTAAATACGTGAACCTTTTGAATTATATTTAATAGCTTCTGTATCTATTCAAAAAATCTCTAGCTTATTTAGATAGTCTTTGTTCTTTATCGCCCTTTAGCTCAAACACTAGCCTCCCCAAAAATATGCCATTAAACTTCATGAAACTATTTGTGTATGAATCCTTCTGCAAGTGAGGATGATAATCATAAATCTTTATGCCAAGGATTAGTGTCTCTTTAAAGAGGCCTTTCCACTCCTTAGTACATGAAAGAACATAAAAAATGTAGGATACCATGTATAACCCATTTTTCCCTAAGTAATTAGCTAGCTGGTGATGAAGCTCATCTGCTATATCCTCTATTAGTCAATAAATTAATGCCCTCCTAAGGTCACCTAGATATTAAAATACTTCCAATCATGCCACAAGTATGCATGTTGATTCCCCTTTAGTCTATTCAGTAGCACTACTAAATCTATGACCTCGAGCTTGAAATGATCAATGGTAAGGGGCTTTGGTAACTTGGAACCTCCTGCCTGTGACTTTCATAAGTAGTACTATGCTATTTCATTCCTATATATCTACCTTTTCTCAAAAAATATATTTTGGGAGGTAGTTATTGTCCATGCCTCATATGGCTCCTTCTCAGGTATACCCATGTCCTTCAAAATTATGTTTCTATTTATAAAAACAAGAGGGCTTCTATCTATCTTCTTTATAAATCTCTCCTCACTATTGTAGTGCAACAAAAAATCTACCACTAATTCTATGCATGGTTTTTCTGCTGGGAAGGCGGCTGCCTCTACTAACCCACTTTCAACTACTTTTATCATCATACAATCAGGGGGAGGGTTCTTGATTTTTTCCCTAATTTATATGAGGGTTTGGGAAGGCATGGGAGTGTCTTCACACTTGGTAAGAGGGAATACTAAGCTTGGGGTGTGGCCAAACATAGGAACAAGGGTTTTCGTGATTAGGTAAATGACAACTGAAATAAACTAGAGACTTACAGAAAACAAGACAGCAATTTGATTCAAAGAAAAAATGTAGAAAATTTACTTGACAAAACATCAAAGAGAAGAGATTTTAGGGGAAATAACTCACCTACAATTATCTAGCATTGTTCTAATACTCGGTAAGAAAGAGAAATCTAAGTGGCATTACCTCTTCGATTGTGGCAAATAACCATAATTGACAAGGAGAAGCTAAGAGACAATTTATAACAGTTGTAATACCTAAAAATGTATGTGTTGTGCATATCAGAGATATTATATTTAAATATGTTGTGGGGGTAAATAAGATGCTCTCCTTCTATCCCTATATATGTAAATGAAATATCCAAGTTGATTAACCTAAGAGGAATGATCAATGGATAAATGAATCAATCATTTGGAAACAAGAATAAGGAAGGAAGATCTTAAGTACACGGGATTGATTGATTTGATTAATTTGAATGTAGAATAGATTTAGATAGATTGAAAACCTTAATTGAATTTAATAGGAGAAATTCACTAACCTTGAAATATTGTAGATAAAAGATTGCTATTTTTTGAAGCCTATGTTGAGTTTCTAGAAAATTTGAGACCAGATATGGAATAGAAACGCAGAGACAGACAAAACCCATAAATCTTTTTCTGTTATGAGACAGTTCCATGTTGTACCATCAAGTAAATATCACCATTTTCCATAATTTCTGATTGCACCCTAGGTCACAATCAATCTAAACATTCTTAGACTTAAATTCTATTTTTGGATCCCGGAAGTTTTCCGAAAAGCGTATCTGAATCTCCGTCCTGATTTGTTGTTCCAAATTTGTACCTGCAAGAAAAAGGGGTTTTGTTTGTTGGGGGAGGGGTTTGCCTTAGTCAAACCCCAATTTAGGAATTATCCTAAAAATAAATAATTGAAACAAATAATGCTTTCAAGTAGTAGAATTATCTAATAATGAAGCTATGATATTGAAATAAACATGCAGTTATATTTCGAATGTAAGTATGTAAAAATGAAATCTTGGACTCAATTAGAAACCATAAACCTCCATGATTGTATGCTTGGAATCCACCTTGAAGGGAGAATGAAATATTCATGAGGATTCACAAAGGATATTGAAGGAAGATCACACCATCATGATGGACAGATCTAGGGCTTGAATGATGAATCTTGAATGTTTGAACCAAATCCCTTCAAAGGCTTGAAAGCTTGAATCCTTGATCTTCAATAGAGAACTTGAATTATTAAGAGGAAGACTTGAACACTTTGAAAGCTTGGAAACATGTAGAACAATGGATGCTTGAAATTTTTTCTTCATGACTTCTTTAGAGGCACTTGACCATACTTCCTTGGTTCTTCCCTTAGAGAGACTTAGAGAAAATGAGAGGAGAAAGCTTCCCTTTATATGAAACTAGGGCACAATATTCTGGAGAGGTAGAGATAGGGGAATTAAATTAAAATTAGACCCATGCCCCTAGAAGAGGACCTATATTAAATATAATCTAATATTTTCCACTTTGGAACCCAAAACAGCCAACCCGGAAGCGGGAAATTAATTTTTGATGACCTCCGACAGCCGATAGACTTCCATATTTGAAAGGGGGACCCAGGTCAAGGTTGAGGTCATCCTTAACGTAGGTCAAGGTTGAGCTTGAGCTTGACCTAGGGGGTTAGGACCCCTGGAAAATATTCTAGATGAGATGGGAGGTGCCCGAAGAGACCTAATCAGGGTCCTAAACAGACACAGAAGTAAGAGGGGATGCAAAAATGAGGGAATAGTATGATGGTGTCCAAAAACATCCCCCAAGGAGGGATAAATGTTCTTAACATGAAAGTGCTTCCATTTTAAGATGATACGATAGCTTGCTATAAAATATTGAAGGGATATGCATTATGTGAAATAAATGTAGACAAAAAATGAATTAAATGAAAACATCATATCTCTAACTTCACCCAAATAAACTATATTTACAATGTCACTTCAATGATTATTATCGCTGATTTCCCATACAGGTCAATCTTTCTCTGCTAGCTATCACATCAATCTCCTCGTTACTAATGCTCACTGATGACCAAGTTGCAACCCCCTTTTGAACTTTGAACCTTGAACTAAGGCAGTTCAAAGTTCAAGTTCAACCTGCATGATTATTAAGAAGGACCACCCCTTGGCATGCTTTAAAAACAATACAAGCAGTGACAAGATAACCGACCACAAGAACCGGCTACAAGACTCACTCTATGGTTGAACTTTGAATCTTGAACTAAGGATAGTCCAATATTTGAGTTCAACATGAAGGAAAACTTTGCATAACTTGTTGCTAACATCACATGGTTTCAAAATAAAAGAGAATATACCATGGGGTGACAATGAACTTTGAATTTTGAACTAAGGCAGTTCAAAATTAAAGTTCAACATGCTAGGTGTATTTGCAAAGTGTCAAAGGTAGGAAAAAAAAGTTTAAGATTTTGACACTTAAAATATAAAAAAAATTTAGAGGGGATTCATGCAAAGAGGCCAACACAAGGAAGTAAGAATGGTTGGTAACAATGGCTCCAACTGGGGAGAAGGAATCATGAGGATGTAGAATGAACCTGAAGGCTTTGGTTTCACAGAACAGGGAGAAAATTTTGGAAAGGGTCAAACCTTAAAAAAAAACAAGGAAGAAAACAAAAAACAGCAGGAAAATAACAAAGCAGGAAAGAAAAACACACATGAACACTATGTACATAGAGGCAAATACTTATCTACATTTTATATAGCTTAAGGTCTTGACCATTACAGGTCAGGGTAAAAAAAGTTCCATCAAGATGTTCCAAAATAAAATAATTACCTCCCAAAGCTTTATTGATCAGAGAAGGTCCCTTCCACAAAGATTCAAATTTTCTATGTGCACCTTTGGGCTCCCTTCTCTTGTCCTAGAGGAGCACTTGATCTCCTTCCATAAAGTTTTGTGGTCTATTCCTTCGATCAAAAAATTTCATTACTCGATCTTGGTGCAAATATATATGCTCTACAATTTACTCTCTCTCTCTCTCTCTCTCTCTCTCTCTCTCTCTCTCTCTCTCTCTCTCTCTCTCTCTCTCTCTCTCCTTGAATTTTGTTCAAATACATAATCCTTTTTTCGATCCCATTCTGGAAAACTTGATCTTCAATTACTATATGTAGCTTTAATTTTTCTAGCTCCAAGGGAAAGGATAATTGTGCCTCCACACCATAGAACAGTTTAAATGGAGTCATCCCAATTTCCCTCTTGGGTGAGGTACGATCAGCCTAGACAGCTTCATAGAGATTCTTATGCCAGTCCCTTGAACTATCATTTACTAAATTCCTCATAATGGTGATCAATTTATTGTTACTTGACTCTGCCTAACCATTCCCTTGGGGATAATAGTCAGATGCATGGGATAAATGGATACCATGATCATAACAGAACATTTTCAGATCTTGGGAGGAAATGTTAGTAGCATTGTCACTGACTAGCTTGTGAGGTATGCCAAACCTGACCAGTATGTAGTTTGTTAGAAAACCACACACCACCTCAGAAATAGTCTTTCTAACTAGGACCTCTTTGACCCACTTGGTGAAGTAATCTGTTGCAATTAGGATGTGTGTATGTCTAGCACTAGAGGGAGGATTGATTGGTCCAAAAAAATATAATCCCCACTGTCTAAAGGGCTCCTCAATTACCACCGGTCTTAGAGGTAAAGCTGCTAGTTGGGGCTTTTGACTAAACAACTTGCATTTTTCACATTTAGCAACCCACTTATATGCATCTCCAAACATCCCAGGACAATAGTAACAGCTCCTAAAGATTTTGAAAGTGGTTACTGTGGAGGAAAAATGACCACCACATCCTTCATCATGAAATTTATTGAGCAATTTCTCTTGTTGCTCCTTATCTACACACCTTAGAAAAGCTCCATCCAACCTTTATTTTTATAGGATGTCATCTATAATGACATATTTTTCTACTTTTAATCTAAGGTTCCTCTTCTCTCTGGGACTCAAGTGCACTAGACAATCTCCATAAGTCAGATAATAAGCAACATTAGAGAACCATGGGTCTTTTAAGATGACAAAGATAACCAGAGGTGTATGATCTTCCAATGTTTTCTCAGCCATTAAAGTGCACAAGCCCTACCCTCTAACTATCTTCATTGGATGAATATCGAAATCAAACTCTTGGATCCTTGAGATCTAGGTTTCTCTTTTATTCATATTCACCTCTTTTTGAGTAAAAACATCCTTCACAATAGTACTAGGTACATACATGATGGAATGGGAGTGTAGGATATAAAATCTGAAATACTTCACAGCCCTTACCATGACAGATGTTTGCTTCTCAACCAAAGGGTAGTTCAAGTCATGTTTCTTGAGTGGCAGACTCATGAAGGAAATTGACACTTCCTCTCCTTTGTCACTTTTTTGAGATAATATCCCAGACAATGTGTGTTCCAAAGCATAACAGTAGATAACAAAATATTTCCTATAATCAAGGTTTATCAATCCAGGGGCAGATGTGATAGCTTCCTTTATATCAACAAACACCTTTATCGCCTCAGGGATCCACTTAAAAGGGTTATTTTCAATTAAATATGTACCATGTATTTAGTAGTCTCAACAAAATTAGGTACAAATCTCCTTAGGAAGTTGATTTGGCCAAAAAAGGATTTCACCCCTATTCTTTTGGAAGGCAACCCAATCTGCTAAATGGCTCTCATCCTCTCAGGGTTAATTTTTATCCCATCTTTTGATACAATGTGACCTAGCAACTTTCCCTCCGTAACACAAAAGAAATATTTCTTGGGATTTAAGGATATTCTCCATTCTCTGCACCTTTGAAGGATTGTTCTAAAGACTTTCAAGTGATTTTTCCGCCTTTTGGAAAATACTCTCAATTCATCTGAGTAAATGACAATTATCTTGTTGATCAGATGACTGAAGGAAGAGTTCATTTCTCGCTGGAATGTTGCACCAGCATTAATCAGCCCAAAAGGCATGCAATTATAGGCATATGTGCCCCATGGTGTTGTAAAGGTCATTTTATGCTAATCTTCATCAGCAACCAAGATTTTATTGTAACCAGAAAATCTGTCCAGCATGGACATCATCTCTGACCCAATAACTGTCTATAATATGTGGTCCATCATAAGGAGTCCATAATTTTCCTTTAAGCTGCTCTAATTCAAATTCCTAAAGTCGACACAAATTTGAATTTCCCCATTCTTTTTCCTCACATGGACACTATTTTCCACCCATGTAGAGTGGTGGATGGGATAATTGATTTGTGCTTGTAGCATTTTCTCTACCTCATTCTGAATTGCTTCTGACACCTTCAAATTTTAGTTCCTCAATTTCTGCTTGAATGGTGCAGACCCTGGCTTGAGGGGTATGTGATGTTGAAACTTACCTCCTTTGAAATTATTGAGGTCTTGATAAGAACAAGAAAAGGTGTCCTTGAATTGTTTTAACAAATTAGTAAACCTCCTCTTCTCATCAGAGGTGTAATAGGTAAAATGTGTATTGTATAAAATTGGAGGGTTTGTTAGAATGTGAGATTAAATAATGATGTGGGGTAGTAATTGAACGTATTGTTGAGATAGTGGAGAAGGTAATATTTTCCTCTTAATCCCAAATTTCATAAAGGAAAGATCCAAATTGATTAACCCCAAAGAAAGGATCAATGCATAAATGAATCAACTATTAAGGATAGAGATAAAGAGAGAAACCCTAAATTCTATTTTATAGAAGAGAGCATGCAACATATTTAGGAAGATTAAAAAAAATATTGAAATGAATTGAAGACATGTAGTAACCTCAAAATGCAATAGATTTGAAGAATGCTATTTTTGGGTGTCTGTACTGAGTTTCAAAGAATTCTACAACCAGATCTGGAACAAAAATGCAGAGATGAAGAGAACCCATAAATCTTTTCTGAATCTGGCTCAAGTCTGATTTTGACCCAAAAATGAATGTCACATTTGACCCAAAATTTATGTTTCTGACCTAGAATCGCCAATTCTGACCAAGAGTAGAATGTTGATTTTGACCTAGAAATGAATGTCACTTTTGACTGAAAAGTTCTGATTGTGACCCAAAATTTATGATTTTGACCTGCACAGTCTGATAGAAAATCTATTTTCAGATCCCAAAATTTTTTTGAAAAGGGTATCTGGATCTACACTCCAATTTACTATTCCGAACTTTTCCCTACAAGAAAAATGGTTTTTTGTTGGGGGTGGGAGGGTTTTGCCTTAGTCAAACCCTGATTTAGGAATTAACCTTGAAATAAATAATTGAAATAGAGAATGCTAGCAAGTAGTAGAAGTAGATCTAATAATGAAGCTATGATATTCAATAGATATGCAATTTTATTTCAAATGTAAACAAGTATGTAAATATGAAAGCTTTGACTCAATATTAGAAACCATGAACCTCCATGATTGTATGATTGGAATCCACCTTGAAAGAAGAATGAATGAATATTGAGGATGCACAAAGGATCTTGAAGGAAGATCACACCATCATGATGGATAGATCTAGGGTTTGAATGATGAATCTTGAATGCTTGAACCAAATCCCTTCAAAGGCTTGAATTCTTAAATCCTTGATCTTCAATGGAGAACTTGAATGCTTGAGAGGAAGACTTTAAAATCTTGATTGAACTTTGAAATCTTGAGAACATGTATAATTCTTTCTTAGTTGATGGTTATTCACTTTTGATTATGCTTCTTGGATAGTTAGTGATTCGTACTTAGAGAAAATGAGAGGATAAGGCTTCCTTATATACCAATCTAGGGAAAAAAATTCTAGAGAGGCCTACAAAGGAGAATTAAATTCTCATTAGACCTATATCCCTAGCAAAGGACTTATATTAAATATAATTTCAAGAGTTGTTACTTCAGAACCTGAAATAGCCGACTCAGAACTGGGAAATGAACTTTGAATGACCCTCGGCAGCTGCCAAACTTTCAAATTACAAAGGGGGACCTAGTTCAAAATTGAGGTTGACCTTCACCTAGGTCAAGGTTGAGGTCAAACTTGACCCAGGGAGTCAGTACCCCTAGAAAATGTGCCAGGTGGGATAAATAGTGTCTGGAGAGGCCCAATTAGGGTCCTAAATAGGCACAGAAGAAGGAGAGGGTGCATAAATGAGGGGACAATATGATGATGGTCAAAAACACCCCCTATAGAGGGCTAAACATTCTTAAAATGGAAGTGCTTCCATTTTAAGATGATACAAGAGTTACAACACTTTCCCAAATTAACATATCTCAGATCTCCTTCCTCCCCTATTTCTACTTTTTCAAAATCTTCTTCATTAACTACCTCATGGGGGTTGGGTCTCTTTTTAACTGCATCATGCTGATCCAAAATATTATCCAAGGAAACCAGACCTTTGGGTATACGGTTTCCCTTTAACTATACAAATCCTTCATCAATATTTTACCATGATCATGGCATAACTCATCACAACTTGACTATGATCCTTTAAAGAACATGGTACTAAGAACTTAAATCATCTGCAAAAAGTTTTCAATTTTCTTATCATCCTAGAAGACCTACCAATGGCTTGCATTGTTAGGTACTCTTGGCCTATAGACCATTTCAATTCAATAAGAATCTTCCTTGAACTTGGGATGAGGCAAAAGAAGTGATGCTGACACTGCCAGGGAATCGACCTTATTGTTCAGAGATCTTGGAATAGCATCTATGGAAAAAGAATAAAACCCTTCAATCTCATCCCATACATGGGTTCTATAATTCTTTAACCTTTCATTCTTTACTACATACCTTCCCCTGATTTGTCTTACTACCAACTCTTCATCTCCCTTTTCTCTAAGCATTTCAATCCTCTTTTTCTTAGCTTCTTCGATACCAAGTAGAAGGGCCTCATACTCGATGGTGTTGTTAGTATTTTCAAATTCCAATTTGAAAGCATATGGAAACATTTCCCCTTGAGGAGATATCAATATAGCCCCTACCCCAGAACCAATTAAAGCACACATGCCATCAAACTCTAGAAACCATAAGGAATCTGCATCTTTGCTCTTAACCTATCTTGCATCCGCATATGAGGAGATCATATAGTTTCCAAATTTGCATTCCTGGTAGAGTATATGGGAATTAGGGTCTTCAGAAGGGAAAAAAATTATACTTTGACTTTGTCTCTGGTTGCAGGGTGATATTCTTATTCCCAACAAGAATAGTATCTCGGGACTAATCTAATTTTATTTCCCCTCCAAGATCCCTGTAGAATGTCCTACTCAACAATATTCTATAGATGGCTGGAATGTTGGCCACTAGGATGGTCAACTTGAGCTTTTTGCTTGGGTCCATGGACTAACATTTACCAAAAGCAGGACTTACTTTGAGTCCATGGAATAACATTTACCAAATTTAGTGGTCAAAGGGAGGTCCAATGCTTTAGCAACCAAGGCTAGAATTACATTATCCAATGCTCCAGAGTCTACAATACAATTTTTAAGTTTGTACCCGTGGATGAAAAAATATAGTTAAAAGGGTTCTGGCTTCAGATTGAAAGAGGGATTTGTATTTCGATTGACTGTGTCGCTAGCACAGGCTGAACTATTTCAGGCATAAGAACATGCATGGCTTGGCTAGAAAAGGCTTCAGGGATAGAGTATCTAGATTTGACATAACTAACTAACCTATCCAACTCCTTGGGATTCATCCTAAGATATTCAGTTGGTGACACTTGAATCTCAGAACTTTTACAAAAATAAATAATGTCAAAGGAAGAATCAAAAGTAGTTTTTTGCAAGACTCGTACTTCTTTAGAATTTTGATTTTTTGAAAAAGAATTCTTAGGTGAGAAGTATTTACCTTTGTCCCATTGTTGTGAAGGTCCAAGAGAGTTGTTAGTTTGTGGACTATGTTGGCTTCTTGTCAAAATGGCACATGTAGGGTCCTCCAAAGTTACTACAATATCTCCTCCTTGATCAGATTTGAAGTCATATTCCATGAAGAAATTTCTGGAGCTGCTAGGTAACTGAGGACTCTCCATATCTCCAAAATTTTCATTAGCCAGTTCCTTATTTACAAGAATCTTCATCGAACTCACCATCTTATGAAAAGTGGCACCATCATGGTCATTTGTGAGATGGAAAGTACACATGTTTTCTCTTCTTGGGGCTGGTTCTATCACCTTGTTTTCTACTTGAGAATGCCCGCTAGGTCCTTCCTGGTCTAAATTTTCCCTAGAAATATCTATGTACAACTAAGGAGGATTACTTCTTGTTTTAGGCATCTGTCTTTTAATCATGATCACATCATTTACTAACCTTTGTAAAAGAGGGTCTGAAGTAGTAGAACTTTGAGTGTTGGGGGCCTGCACATCCTTCCTTCATTTTCCAGTAGTTATTAGGTCATCCTCTAGATCAATAGCCATATCTTGGGCATCCTATAAAAAAACTACCCTTTCTCTCCCTAGATGAAAACTCACATCAGGTGGCATAGAATTTAAGAAAAATTCTTTCCTATTCTCATCAGTTGGCCTTTTTGCAACAGTAATTTTTTTATTATTATGTTGAACTTAGTTACAAATTCCCGCATGGATTCTTGAATCTCCTTCTTAAGCTAGGTTAATTGAGATATTAAGGCATTCTCATCAGAGAAACTTTTAAAACGTTCTTCAAAATTATTTTTCATGTTATTCCAATTGATGATACAACCATTGGGTAAATGATAAAACAAATCTGTAGCCAACTTAGCCAAGGTTTGTACAAATAATCTGATTGCCACATCTTTGTGTTGAACAACCAGGATCCCACAAGTAGTACTAAAGGCATTGAGATGATCCTCTGTAGAAACATTTCCATCCCCATAGAATTTGGGTGTGATCTCTCTTGCTCCTTTGGGAAAACTATGGTTTGCCCCTAAGTTTAATGGGCCTTCTACCGCCCCCCAAGGTTGCGCCATCACATCAGATAGGAATATCGTAATAAGAGGAGGAGCTTTGATTCTTGATAGGGTTAGAGCTTTCCAATTATTGGAAGATGATGATGCACTATGAGATGTCTTGGATGGGGAAGGGGGTCTACTCCTATCTTTTCTTTTGGGTATGTAGTTGTTAGGAAATTGTAAATTTTTCAATTGTTGGAAAAAGGTGTCAATAATACCTTCCCTCCTTTCAGACCTTGTATAAGGACGAGACTCCAATGTTGATTTTTTTTTAATAGTCTTTGGATGGCTCTATCAACTACTGTATCCTTTTGAGCTATTGGGATTCCCCTTAGCCACTCACCAATGTCTTCTTCTTCTTCCAACACAAGTCGGACTTGCTGGTATTGTTGATCATTGGTTTTAACCTTCCAGGCAAGAGCGTTTAAGTCAACTATAATATCATCTTGCGTGTCAAGAAAATGGAGGTCTGGTTGAAGAAGTAGAGGGACTTCCTCTTGACTAGGTATTACTATAGCCAGTAATACCATGATGAAAACATCACATATAAATACACAAAGATGATCTTTCTATGTTTTCCTTCCCTGGTAGAGTCGCCAGAAAAACTGTTAGTTAATGAATCTGTCTTCTTTCTTTAAATCAATTTAACACTCTATAACCCATCTAAAAATACAAAAATTTTCTAATAGCAAGATCTAATAACACAACAATATCTAGACCCTCTAAATTTAACCGTATAGCTCCCAGACAAGATATTCAATGAATACTCAAATAAAAATTGCTATAAGCAGAGATTTTACTTTTCACCTGAAAGTAATTAAGGCATTTGAAAGCATATCATTTATCAAAATACAATGACTGCCAATTGAAGGATAATTCAACACATAAAATGAAGCCTACAGACTTCAAATTTTCTTAGTCACTGAAATATAGATAAAATAGAGTAAACTTTAACAATGATAAAATACTAATCTGCAAGACATTTAACAACCAATTCAGATGCCCCAACAGAGATCCTCTGCAATTTTATAAACACACAGATTCATAAAATGAAAGTTTTTCTTTCATTGATTTCTAAATATCCCAACAGATTTCAAAATATATCACACCAAAAAATTACTAAGTCTAAATACTGAACTTCTACTAATTAAAGTCTTGACCCTAACTTAGCCCTTTTTTGGCTACATATAGTCATCGGTATATCATAAAAAAATGACAGAACTCCTTGGAATTTTCCTTTAAAACCATTTCTAAAACTAAAAAGACAAAAACATGCAAGAAAATGAAATCCTTTGCATGCGCTAGAACTGATGGGTCACGATCAAGGAATTGTCGAAGGATTTGGCTACTCACCTTGGGCAGTGGAGGCTTGAGTGACTCTCCATTCCACATGTTCTCTAGAGAATCTATCCAGGATAGTGTGATAGGATAGGGAAATGTGCACAACTATATGCTTCCACAACTTCTTCTCCTTATGAACCGGAACCCTTTTCTTCTTGTGTGATTCCAACTGATCAACACACACACCTATTATGGATTCTATGTTGGCTATCTCATTGAAGTCTCCTGCTGACAAAGACTTGTTATCCCACACCATTTTAATTTCTTTTTCAAATTCCTGACTCATATCACCTATTTCCTTTATAGTTTGACCATCTTCTTTGGTGAGAGCTATATTAAGGAATTTCAAGTCTTTTCTCATGTTATCTCGATCAACTCCTTGAGCTCATTTAGCAGTTTAACCGAACTTTCATGTCCAGACTCCAAGATTATTTTCCTCCCTTCAATACTTTTCATGGCCACATAGAACACTTCATTGTCAAGTCCAACAATTGGTTTTTCAGCAAGGAAGTTGGATACACAACTCTTCTCAACTTCATACATTTGACTCACAATAAGAGACCATTTTATCTTTTCCTTTTCCCACACTGTCATGTTCGCCTGCATCTCAGCAATTGCTACATTAACTATCTCTCTAGTTTGAATAAATTGAGAAATATAATCCCCTATGCCTTGGATAATTATCTATATCCATTATCCGAATACATCTGCAACCAGTTTACTCTTAACCTGTTCAAGTTGCGGCTCTCAGGTGACCGTGGGTCATAGGAATGAGAGACTTGAGAAATTGGGGAAGGGTTGGGATTTGTGAGTTCCTGAATGAACTCGAATAACAACTTGATGAGAGCTTTAAGATCTTTATTTTCCTTCTTATCCTTGAAGGTCCTCCTAATCAACTTTTTGGTAGATGATTCCAGGTGATTTACATGTACTTCTCTGGTTCCTTCTCTGAGGTCTATCTTTTCAACAATGTAGTCATCAGTTGTGATATCACCAACAATCTTGTTTCTTTTGGGAGCTGAGCATTCTGCTACCCAATTCCCTATTATTTCATCCATAGTGATCCTAGATTCTATCTTCATCCTTTTGGGCTTCACCAAAGTGCCAAGGCCCTTTCTTACCATATCTTCTATCGATAGAGTGATAGGCAAGACATTCCTTTTTTTTTATAGACATCTTAATCTAGCTAAGAGTCAAGGATGGGGTCTATAGGGACATATCTATAACCAGTGTGGAGTATCTATCATTGGTTTTTTGATCCTTTGGGTTGGCTTCTGGCTTTAGGGGAGAATTTTGAGGAATCTAATCAATATCTATATTGTCTAGGTCAATTACCTCCTTCTCTTTAGCTTCCTTGAGACTCTTTTACCTAGAGCGCTTAATTCTTGTGGACCGCTTAGCAAAGAAATATTCTTCCTTCATATTACTAGTGAATTTAGATGTATCCTTCTTCTTTTTAGACTTCTTATAACCTACAATGGGAACAACATAATTATAAATAGGACTAGGTTTGGCTATATATTGTCTCTTGTTAACCCCTCTAGTGTTATTTTTTCCCTTTTTGGGAGGTCTTTTACTTTATATCCAGTCTTTTGTCATGTTAATAAAACTAAGGGTTTTAATATGGATATTATATCTTTCTTCTATACCCCAGTCAATTTTAGGCAGAGGCTGATGTTTAACTCTCTTTTCATATTCTACACTTACTATTTCATCATCTTCCCCTTCTTCTCTACCTATGATATCTAAATCAATCTGCGGTAAAAAAATTTGACGGAGTGTGAACCTAGACCATCTTCTTCTAATTACCTCTTGATCATCAACACAATCCTCCCAATATTCCTCCATCTATGGAATGTGGTAGAACTCATTCAACAGGCAAAAATGTTGAGTTGTGTAGCCTCTAACATCAAAATCTTTCCTAGCTTCAAAAGTCTTCAAATTTATCTTTTTGAGTTCCAATTCTAATTTTAATGCATCTGCAAAGGTTCTACACTATTAATGTCCTAGCTCAATGGGAAAATAGGACTTAGCTCTACCTTATTTGTCTTTTAGTTTCCTATGTACCTACGCCAATTGGAAACTTACATCTATAATAACAAGGCTATCAAGGGCATACCTGGGAAGCTTGAAGGGTTCCACATCGACTCCATAGATGTTCACAAAATCTGTAGCTTCTTTAGATAGTCTCTTTTCTATATCATCCTTTAGCTCAAACACTAGCCTCCCCGAAAATATGCCATTAAACTTCATGAAACTATTTGTGTATGACTCCTTCTATAAGTGAGGATGATGATAATAAATCTTTATGTCAGGTATGAGTTTCTCTTTAAAGAGACCTTTCCACTCCTTAATACATGCAAGAACATTAAAAAAGTAAGAGACCATGTAGAACCCGTTTCTCCCTTAGTAATTAGCTAGCTGGTGATGAATCTCATCTGCAATATTCTCTGCCCAGTCAATAAATTTTTTCCCTCCTAAGGTCATCTAGATATAAAAATACATCCAATCATGCCTCAATTATGCAAGATGATTCCCCTTCAGTCTATTCAGTAGCACTGCTAAATTTGCAATCTCAAGATTGAAATGATCAATGGTAAGGGGCTTTGGTAATGTGGAACCTCCCGCCTATGAATTTAATAACTAGAAATGTGCTATTTCATTCCTATATCTCTTATTTTTCTAATAAAATACAGTTTGGGAGGTATCTATTGTGCACGCCTCATATGGCTCCTTCTCAGGTATACCCATGGCCTTAAGAATTACATTTCTATTTATAAAAAAAAGAGTGCTTGCATCCCTTTTCTTTATACATCTCTTCTCACTTTTTTAGTGCAGCACACACTCTACCACTAATTCTAGGCATGGTGCTACTACTAGGAAGAAAACTCCCTCTGCTAACCCACTTTCAACTAATTTGATCATCATAGCATCAGGGGGACAGTTCTTGATTTTTTCCCTAATTTATTTGAAGGTTTGGGAAGGCATGATAGTGTCTTTGCACATGGGAAGAGAGAATTCTAAGCTTGGGGTGCAGATAGAAATAGGAATAGGGGTTTTCATGGTGAGCTAAATGATAGCTAAAATAAACTAGAGACTTACAGAAAACAAGGCAGGTATTTGATTCAAAGAAAAAATGTAGAAAACTTACTCAAAAAAATGTCAAAGAGAAGAGCTTTGAGGGGAAATAACTATCCTGCAATTATCTGGAATTGTTCTACTACTTGAGAAGAAGGAGAAATCTTAGTGGAATTACCTCTTTGAGAACGGCGAATAACCATAATTGACAAGGAGAAGCTAAGAGACAATCTATAAGAACTTGCTAAAAAATATTGCGGGGATACACATTTAATGCGAGAGTCAAGAATTATGTAAAATAAATGTAGACAACAAATGAATTAAATGAAAACATCATGTCTCAAACTTCACATGATTAAACCATCTTTACAATGTCACTTCAATGATGATTATCGTTGATTTCCCGTACAGGTTAATCTTTCTCTGCCAGCTGTCACATCAATATTTTCATTACCAATGCTCATCATTGACCAAGTTGCAACCCTCTTTTTAACTCCAAACCTTGAATTAAGAAGGACCACCCCTTGGTGTGTTTAAAAAAAAATACAAGCGGTGACAAGATAACTGATCACAAGAACCTGCTACAAGATTCACTCTACGGTTGAACTTTGAATCTTGAAATAAGGATAGTTCAATATTTGAGTTCAACGGGAAGGCCGACTTTGTATAACTTGTCATTGACATCACATGGTTTCAAAATAAAAGCAAAAACACCATGGGGTGACAATGAACTTTGAATTTCAGTTCAAAATTCAAGTTCAACATGCTAGGTGTATTTGTAAAGTGTCAAATGTAGGAAAACCAGGTTTAGGATTTTGACACTTAAATCAATTAAAAATTTAGAGGGGATTCTTGCGAAGAAGGCCAAAATAAGGAATAAATAATGCATGGTAACAATGGCTCCAACTGGGGACAGGGACTCATGAGGACACAGAATGAACCTAAAGGCTTTGGTTTTGTAGACCAAGGAGGCAATTTTGGAAAGGGTTGAACCTTAAAACAAAACAATGAAGAAAACAAAAAGCAGCAGGAAAAGAACAAAGAAAGAAAGAAAAACACATAGGAAAACTATGTACATAGAGGCAAAAACTTATCTACATTTGATACAGCTTAATTTTTTGACCATTAAAGGTTAGGAGCAAAACAGTTCCATCAAGATGTTCCAAAATAAAAGAATTACCTCCGAGAGCTTTGTTGATAAAAAAAGGTCCCTTCCACAAAGATTCAAATTTTCTATGGGTGCCTTTAGGCTCCCTTCCCTTGTCCTAGAGGAGGACTTGATCTCCTTCCATAAAGTTTCATGGTTTTCTCCTTTGATCAAATTTTTTTTTACCCGGGCTTGGTTCAAAGCTATACGCTCTACGATTTCTTCTCTCTTCTTGAATTTTTCTCAAATACATAATCCTTTTTTTAAGCCCATTCCAGAATAGTTGATCTTCAATTACTGTCTATAGCTTTGATGTTACTAGCTCCAAGGGAAAGTGTTGACGGGGTTTAACTGACCGGGTCCGCCAACAGTCAAAAGTTGTCACTGGGTTCCAGGGAAATCGGTGAACTCTGCCTGTAAAGATTGTCTGGGGGAAATAAATCCTCCGGGCCTTCAAGCACCTGGGTGTCGGGTCAAGATGGTGCAGGGCTCAGTTGGGAGAGGTGACTGTTTTCAAGGGGGATAGCTGGTTTCTTCAACTCATCTTCTCTGGAGATTCGATCAGGGTAAGGTTTTCCCGAGCGTTCTATACTTAGCAAATAAAATGAAAAAGATCCTGCAGGGTTAGAAACATTTCATCTAACTATAGTCATGTAAAAATGTCTGGAACATCGATAATACTCTGGTAAACTACACTAAATACCAAAGAAACACATAACCATCAGTTAGCATTCTATCAGTAGCGGGAATAAAGAGGTCGTTAATCTACTTTAACATACCAGAGTAGAAGACATAAAGAATGTCAAAATATGAAATAACGTTAACTCAGAAGCAGGAATGCCAAAAACATCATTGCCACAAATTCTTCCTTCTTCATTAATATTCAGTCCAGCAAGCACTGGTGCATGATACAATGGTGGCTCTAGGGGAGCATCTAACTATCAAGAACAGAACACAGGAGCATTGAGCTCAGCAACTAAAGTGAGAAATTACTTTGCTATTGCTATGGACAACAAAATCATCAATTTCGCCGACCCTTGGAAATGGGCTGATTTGCCTATTTATACAATTATTCTAACCCTAACCCTATTTTACACATTTTGATAAAATACAATATTCGGGGGCCGGTACTACCTGTGCCACCCTACAAAAGACCTAGAGATGGAATAGGTCTGTCATGTCAGAAGAATAAGATAAGAATATTCATCAGAAGAATCGGTCTCAGGAAGAGAACCGGAAAGGAGGAAGAAGAAAGTAGGTCCCTTGAAGATCGAGGCTACATGCCTCATAAATAGGAAATGCGGTGCCCTGTCTCCAATGTGCCAGGTGTACCTCTGAGCGCCACCTTGAGAAGACCACCCTGTCAGAAGACCAACTGCCAAGCTGACGCCTCATGATGTGGCCAACTACCTTCTGACAGTCTTTATTAACCACCTCTGAAAGTGACCGGTCGGCCTCGGGGACCGGGACACAGATCACTTTAAAGAATATAAGTTGTTGGATCCTAGGACTCCGAGATCTGGGAACTTACGTCCCAAAAGAATAAGGAATACTCAATGTGATTTTTTCCCCGACCTCCGGAGAAAGCTCAAGGTTGCTTGTTATCACTGAAGGCCTGGAGGAGGCAGAAAATGCCATCCTTGTCTATCTCTTTTAGGCTGGCCCTTCTGTGCCTGGCCACTTCAACTTGTTCCCCCAGGTCCAGAACATTCCCTTTGAATTCATCTACCATTCTGGCCACGTCATGACCCTTAAGTATCATCTTGGTTAATTTCATCATCTGGGCCCCATCTATTCCATCCAGAGATTGATACTGGGATTTCATTATTTCATCAAAACTCCCCAAAACTGAATCTTCAGGGGTATAAGTATCTGTACTAAGGGATCAGCCCTGGAAGCCTTTATCACAAAAGACTTGTATAAATTAGAAGAATATTTCACAGTATTTACCTTTTCTTGCAAGGATACCAGTTGCTTGGTCACCTCCAATGTGAGGTCAAGTCTAGAGTGCTGAGTTCTTACAAAATCAAATGATTCCTCACCCAGAATTTTGGATTTGAAAATTATATCCTCTCCCAAGGTGAGGAGCTCTTCGAGCTCCACCTTCCATGCTTGGTAATTTTTGGCGTCACTCTCCCACTGCTCAATAAGCACCTCCGCTTGATGAATGACTTGTCAGGCCGTGTATAAATCTGGGAGAGTGGATGCTAGGAAATGTCGGGTGTTTCCTATCTGTAGGGTGACCCATTCATCTACTACTTGGGCATTCTTTTTCATTACTCGCAGGGAGTCTATGTCATTCTGCGGTAAATCCTCTGATGTGGAGGTCTCTGGAGGGGTGGCGTTGATGGGTCTAGCCAGCTCAGTAAGCAATCCCATAAGATTTGCATTCTTTTCTTTTTCAACCTTGAGCCTCTGGGCCTCCTTTTTGTATCAGGCTTCTACTACCCTTGCCTCCTTAAGCAAGTCCACCTCGCCTTGCTTTCCTCTTTTGCCCAGAGATACCTCTACAACATCGTAATCTACGGGGTCTGCAGTTGCTTCATCAGCACCCGAGAGAGGTGTTGCCACAACAGCAACTATTTCTCTGCCTGGCCCAGTTTGAAGAGTGTGAACTGTCCGGGATTTCTTTGCTTTTGGTGGGGCCTGTACTTGGGCCATCATCTCAGCCAGGGAGAGAGGAATCACCAGAATGGACTAAGCTTTTCTCTTTTTAATTTCTACCAGCCACTGAGGTGGGAGAGGTGGCCTTCCTTCCAGAATTTTCTCTCCTGATTCTTTCCCAGTCTCCGGTGGCTGTTGCTCAGTGTCGTGGACCTCATCCATCCTCCCTGGAATGCGGCGGCTGGGTTTACGGTTACTCCCAGAGGTCTGGTTCCCCCAGCGGATGCCATTTGTTCACTTGGATTTGGTTGGTCCACTCCCAGACCTTGTATCTCTTGAGCCCCGGAGACAATTTTTAGTTTCGGCTCTTCTTCTGCTTCTTGATCTTGTTCTTGTGCAGGTTCTTGTTCCAAGTCTTCTTGGTCCACATCCTCTTGCTCTTTCTCCAGGACATCTGTCCCTACTTGGGTATCATCCCCTCGCGAATTCTTGAACTCATCAATTGCAAACACATCATCAAATTCCTCTTGCAGAGGGGGACTGGCTGGGACCTCTGCAGGCTTTGCTTCTTTCTCCAGTTCTGGGGAACTGGAAGAAAGGATCTCTACTTCTCGGGGGAGGGATGCCCTTGGCATTGGTTCTGCCTTGACCTGCTTGATGTGCTTCCTCTTCCTCCTAGTGACCAAAAGTGGCCCCGCATCAGCTATAGCTGCTGCCTCCATGGGATCCACCACTGTTGCCTTGACCATTAAGGCTGCCAGCGATGGGGAGGATGGAGGGTGAATTGGTCTGGCCATGAGTGGGGGAGTGGCCAGCCTCATTATTAACTGCTCCCTCATTTGCTGGGAGGCTGCCACAGACTGCTTGATCTATTCTTGTATTGGGACTTCTTGCACGGAGGGGGTTGTAGCTATTTTCTTTCCTTTGTCTGCGCCTTGTGAAGAAGTCCCATCCCCCGGGGTCAATCTAGGTGCCGACTGTGGCGTTTGCTTTGGCGCCGGTCGTGGAGCTTGATGCATACTCCAAGGGCACACCCTTTTAAAATAGGTGTGACTTCGCTCGACCACATCCTGAGTGAAGTCCTCAATCGTGGGCCCCTCCTGTATGGCCCAATCCATTGCTGGTAGTGCCATTTTGTCGATCCCTTTTTCTTTGTACTGGGGATCTATGGTGGGGGCGGTGTTAGAGAAGCCCAGAGGGAATCTTTGGAGATTCAGTTCTTGCATCATTCTGGCCGTCATTCTGTCATAGTGCCTGCTCTGGACATCTACATCATCTTGGCAGTCCGCCCAGAAGTCTTCCATGTGTATAAGATGGGGCTCCGAAGCCTGGGGTAGCGCAGTTGCAATTTTTCCATGCAGATCAAAGTTCTTCCGCGCCAGATAGAATTCCTACAAGTTATAACTTTTTAGCTTGTTGTCTGCCTCTTTCATAGTGGCCAGACTATAGGTGTAGTTCCCACAGGTGATTGGGAATGAGACATTGGGGACCTTCTTGAGGGCCAAGAAGGCGTGCAGCTCCATTATCTGCCGGAAGTATTTCAACAGCAGGATCTTGTCCCCACAATGCTTGGGCAACAAGTAGGGATTCTCGGAGAAGCCGGCGACCCTAATGTATGTATGCTACTAGAATTGGATATAGTAGTGCCCATAACTACTAACTAACTTCATCGCCTCAATAGATAGGCGGTATCTAGCATCCCGGGCAGGTGTGAGTAGGTGGTAGTAAATGAACGCATCGTTTACTCGACAAAAACTAGGGAAGCTGGCCTCCCATTGAATCTATGGAAATGGTCCCACGGTGCTTTTTTTTCTGGGGTAATTCTGAGAACGCCATCTGTAAGTAGGCCATTGGAGTAGGGCCTATGCTGGGCCAGGGCCCAGAAAACATAAGAAGACATGTAGAACTTTTTCTTCTCGTTCAACTGCTGGAACTGGGAGTCGACATGATTCAAGATTATTGTCTCCAAGTCAAAGAATTATCCCTTGGTGGCGATGCCAAGGAGGAAATAGTACATCCATTTGGAAAACTCCTGGGCGAAAGTTTTCCCAAATGCCCGGGCTAATGCTATTATCCCCATTTGGATGCTCTCTTTGAATTCAGAGCGGGGGATATCTATCTTCATTCTCTTTAGGTCCCTCTTCGGGGCCTTGAGCCAATGGGTGTTCATGTACACCTGGGCCGCATCCTCCAGTTGTGTAAACTATTTCAAGGAATCAGTCCTTGTAACCACCGTGGCTCTATCAAATTGCAGGATACCCAGGCCTGCCTGGAAAGTGACTGGGTCGAGGGACACCAGTGGAGTGGGGTACCCTGTGGGTTCTGCAGCTGTGAGCATGACGGCCCAGAAAGAAGAGTTATAGTTGGCAGCCAGCGTTAAGATGAGCTCTAGAGATTGCTCGGAGCATGGGAAGCAGGCTGCCCGGAGGATTCTGGAACCCCCGACGTTGATTGCGAGCTGGTCTCCAACCTGTCACTGGATGTGCATTATCTTTACCAGGGCCTACATTTTTGCCCGGGTTCTGAAATTAGCTTCGGTCATCAGTTTTACCTTGGACTCAATCTTTGAGCCCATGATACCATCATCCTGTACATACTTCATGGTGAGGGGAAGTTTTTCTAGGGATTTCTCCATTTTTGATTTTGCTGTTGCCCTGGTCTTTGTTGTGGTTGGTAATTTCAGACTTCCAGGAGGAGATGATGCGGACACTTTAGACATGTTTAGAAGATAACTCTGGGAACCTGTGAGACAAAGCGACTGTCAGAATATGTTTGTCAAAATAATTAGTTACTCCGGGGTCCGGAGATCTTACCACCATGATGTTTGCTTTCCTGAAAATTTAGTATCATGCAAAGGTAACCAAAAATCAAAACACATCGTAAACTTAGGATCTTCATCACACATCCGGGTCTGGGAAATTTTATCACACTTAGCAAAGACATAGGATGGATGGTGGTAAGAGGCCCGAAGCCTAGAGAAGTGACCGTTAGGGAGGATGTATAAAAAGGAAAGTTGTCAAACCCACGTGGACGCCATGTGTGTTGACATTAAATGGATGCGATGGCGATGATGGCAGAGCCAACTGTCTGAACATGTAAAAAGGGAAAGCCACTTGGCTGGGATTGATTGTGCACATGGGATGTAAATGAGGTTTTGACAGACTTGATGGAGGAGAGAGAAAACCACCTATTTGAAACCAGTCGAGAGCCGAGTTTCAAACTGGTGGTTTCCTTCCTCGAAGTGAGTTCAAAGGAAGAAAACCAGACATAGGGGTGACTCGACCAGCATGTCAAGCCACCCAGGAGGATATACATGAAGCCAAAGGATATACACATAGAAATGGGAGGATATACATAGACTATTCACAATCATGTACATATATGCATGAATATACAACACGGGATGACACCCGTGAGAAAACCAGACAAAGCAAAAACTGATATATACAACTATCTATGGCTATACACAAACAGACCACTACTTACACTATTTACATTATTTACAGACAAACAACTCCTGCACAGAGGGTGGACAACCCTTTGGCAGAGCTGACCCACCAACAGGCGATGAAACCAGAAGACAAAAGGCCAAACAAAACCAGGAAACAAAACAAACAGAAACAAAATGAAACAAAGCAAAATGGCAAGAAACTAGAGAGTGGAAGAAAGACAAGTGGAAAAGCAGAAAAACCAACTTGAGAATGCAGAAGGTGGAGGGAAGGAAGGGTTTACCGTGTGAGCTCTGCAACAGCTCGAGTTGTCGATAGGTTAGAAGCACCACCACGAAGCACTTGCACTTGCCTAAGAATGACTGAAAATCGTTAAGCTCTGATTACCAAAAAACTTCCTACAAACACTCTATTAATCACTTTGAAATTTCTCTTTAATTCGCTCTAAGTGCTCGAAGGTTTTAATCGCGGTAAATATGAAAGTGACAGACAAAATCTATTTATACCCGTGGTAAAAGGCAATCCTCCTCCTTTCAGAAATCTCTGGACCGACAAAAACCTCTGAACTCTGGGCCCAGGGATTCCTTGCGATGATATCCCTAAGAATATCATGATGAAAAATCCTGAGTCTGGAATCCAGTGCCCAACAAAAGACAACCTCTGGGACCGGGGTCCTGGAGGAGAAAACCAAGCAAACAAGACAACGCCAGGGAAGAAAAACCCCGGAGAAAGAAGAGAAGGGAAAAAGGACAAGGCAAAGCCGCAAGCAAAGAGAAAAAAAAGCAAAAAGAGGGACCCAACATTTTGCACACAAAATGTAGGGATGGGGATGCAGGGCATAATAAATGGTGACTATTTGGGACAAATGCCTCACTGCATTTGAGAACTAAAGAATCTCTGGTTAGCAAAACTGGAACAAGCCACTTCCTCGACGTGTCTAACAGGCAAAGGGAAACACATCTAAGAGAATCCAACCACACAGAAGTCAGTCCATAGTCTTTCATCAGTGGTGTCGTGTGTGCTTTGGAAGAAAATCAAGCTGATGACCTTTGGGAGGAATAGAGAAGAGGCACTAATTACATCGAACCAGTCATAAATTTGCTCGTTTCCCCCGGAGACCAGAGTTTCATCCCGCCTTTCCTCTTACTATTTTATTTGTTTTTGGGTGGGGAAGGTGGTACTTCTTTCACCATTAAGCTTAAGCTTAGCTAATTTTAATGGTGGTACTTCTTTCACCTATCCACCTGCGTTTGGATATTTGAAGAGAGGATAAAGCTCTGGACCTGGGGATAAATTCCTTTAGATTTTCAGACCTAGGTCAATCAAAGAGTACAACCGATCTATCCTCGGTGTTTCCAATTACTTGTTCCTTATATTATTATTTTGTTCACTGATTACCAGATTTCCAGAGAGAACACCCAATGGAGATTCCTCAAAATGTGCTATATCCTGTAAAATGACCCCGGAGACCAGACTGGCTCCACCGTGTTAAAGACAGATTCTAAAGTTCACCATGCCGTAGAAATTGTACCGGGGGCCAAAGTTATGCGAAGCATTCCAATTCCTGCAAGACGGGACAAAACATCGGGACCGACAGAAAACCGAAAATGAAAACAAAGATGACAAAAGAGGGCTGTCCTGGAAGACAGCTGACAAGGCTATTTACAAGGCAGGGCGCCTCGCAATGAGACACCTGGAAGAGATATTTACAAGCGAAAAGCTTTACATATAATACAACTTAGGACGAACTCACCTTATTCAAAATAGTGTTTAAGAAATTGTCCATTAACGATAAATGTGACAGGTTCCCCAGTCAGGGTGTTGAGGCGGTAAGTATTTGCCCTGCAGATTTCTAAAATTAAGTATGGTCCGAGCCAGAGGCGCTGGAACATAGTATGCTTTCCTTTCTTTTCTCGGGCCTTGTCCCACAACAGGACTAAATCCAAGATCTCAAAAGCCTTGTATTGGGCTCTTCTGTCAAACCATCTTTTTACCACTGCCTGATGACGCGCGAAATGTTCAAGGGCCGTGTCTTGCTATTCCTCCATTCACACCAGATTCAAGAGCCGAACCTCCACGATGTTATCCCTGTTGCTAAATTCCTGCATGAACTATAAAACCGGGATCTATAAATTGATTGGGAATATAGGGTTCTGGCCATAAACCAGGTGGAATGGTGATGTTCCCAGGGCAGCCTTAATATGAATGCGATCCGCCCAGAGGGAAAATTTAAGCTTTTGATGCCAATCCTAGGGATTCTGTTCCAACAGGTGTTTGATCACTTCAAGCAGATTTTTGTTTGTTGATTCAGCAACGCCGTTTCCCTAGGGGTAGTAGTTGCTGGATAAATTCAGTGTGATCTTCCTATTGTAGGTCCATTTGAATAACTATGCTGAGGAAAATGCTGGGCCATTGTCACATACCAAAGCGAAGGGCATCCCAAACCTTGTGACGATGTTTTCTTCCAAGAAATTGATAACTATGTCTGCCGTATTATTTTTGCAAGGTATGGCTTCAGACCACCGAGTGCAGTAATCAATAGCAGTAAGGATGTATCAGTGGTTGGCAGACGAGTTGGGGTTGATCTCTCTGATGAAGTCAAATACCCATTGGGAGAAGGGTCTAGCCTCGTAGACTGGTTGTAGAGGCATGGCTGGGTTACGCTCACGATGCACTGTGGTTTGGCAAGTATGGTATTTCCTGACATGAGTGTAAACATCCTTGAAGATACAGGGCCAATAGTATCTGGCCCAAAGGATCTGATGGGTAGTGGCGTCAGCTGAACCATGCCCAGTCCCAAACTATCCATGGAATTTGTCGATTATTCTTACAGCTTGGTCTCTATCGATGCACCGGAGGTACACCCCCAGAGAAGTCTCAGAGAAAAAGACTTCGTTGACCCTCCCAACTTCGGTAAGGGCCTGTTTCATTTGGGGTTCACTTTCGACCTGGATCTTATTGGATTCTCCTTCCCATGGAAGCCATAAGTGAGTGAAGTCGGTCGAAAAGTATCCATTCAAGGACTTAGACCAATTTTGACTTAGCAAAATCCCATAGGTCTCTGGGATGTCTACCACTTAGATGTCAATGATGTTGGCTATCCTGGGGTCCTAGATAAGGTGTATCCGGACGTTCTTCAATTCCCCCACCATTTTTATAGCAGTCTTATCCAACTGGATCACTGCACCATTAGATGGGGTGGGGTGGAGTCTAAGCTTCTGACAAATGGACAAAGGCATGATGTTACCCGAAGCTCCGGAGTCTACTAAGAAGTTATGTATATTCTTTCCGTGTATGTTCAATCCTAGTAAGAAGGGAGGATCCTCATTATTTTTGCGGAAAACAGCCGCATTAGCATCTTCAAATGAAACGGTTTTAGGTGGGTGGCTGATGGCTTTCGGGTTCCCTAAGAGTTTCAGAAGAGACTTCTTCTGCTTGGGACAGTTTAACAAAACCTCCATCAAGGTCATGGAGGTAGTGGTCTACTCTAACGCTTTCGTGATGTCGAATCTTCCTCCCAGGAACTGGCAATTTTCCTCCATGAGATCTTTTTCTTGATTAGAGCTAGGACCTTTTGGAGGGACGTGTTGATTAGTCACGTTATTCTGGGGAGGAGGAGTATCTTTGATAGGAGGTGTGGGCGTGTAAGCTGGTCCTTTACCAACCTGACTCTGAGTGTTGTATGGAGCCCGCGGGTTAGTAAAGGTGTTGGCCTCGAAGGGCGGAATGGATTCATCAAAGAATCCCTGCAATTCAGATTCTTCTTCATCTTCTCCGGAAGTCTCGAAGAAGATGGTATCACAGGTGAAGGCACTGTGGGTTGTCTCTTGGACAGGAGGCTCTGGGGGAGTAGTATCATGTGATTACTGCCTGTCCAGCTGGGAGATCATGATGACCTTCTCCAAAGTGGCGCAATTTACCTCATTATGTGAACCAGTATCGTGTAGTCTACACCAGTTAGTCATGGGCTGGAAGTCCGCGACAGGTGTAAAATGTGATGGTCCAGCACCATTTTGGTTGGTGTTTTGGTTCGGAGGCGGGCCTCCGGTATTCGCGTTAGTGTTCCACTATTGTTGATTGGGCCTAGACCCATTGTTGAAGTTCTTTCCTCCGGCATTGTTGTTTCGTTGGCTGAAGAAAATGTTCCCCCTCTGGGAATTTGAATTATGTTGCGCGTAGGACCCCGCCTTCAGTTGGCCCATGTCCATTGTCAAGGTGGACAACATTCGTCGGAGGGATTCAACCTCGACGGTCAACTGAGTGTTAGTGTCACAATGTGATGGCTGTTGTTGTTGGCTTCGTGGGAAGGCAGCAGGATTAGCTAGAGTCGAGGGTGGCAATCCTCCGGTCGCAGACGACTGGAAGAATGACACTCTGGGCGGTTGTGTTTGAGGTTATTGTGCCTGCTGCGGCTGATTCCAAGGGAAGACTTCCAGACCCGGTGTCATCTGGGTCTGAGTCAGATAAACGTATACACCTATTGGTCTATTAAGGGTGGCAGGGGATTCATCTCCATCGAAGGGGCGCCTATTTCCAGATTGGGGTTGTATCCCCTGGCATATGCAGTTCCGCCGGGGATCATGTTAAAGGGTGTGTTCTGTCGAATCCCGCCCGGGGATTTGTTGAGACCACGGGACAACTCTAGGGCTAGGTTGTAGACTTTTTCTAAGGTATCCCGGTCACCCAGGGTGGTTTTTCTCCAAAGGAGGGTGGCAACGAAAGGGTCCATCGCATTAAGATAAGTCTGTATGGTTACGTTTGGAGATGGGATAAAAGGGCCCGTACACCGCTTCAAGGCGCGCTGGAACCTATGGTTAAATGCTGCAAGAGGTTCATTAGGTTCCTTTCTGATGGAGATGAATTGACTGTGGGACCAGGCTAGGTCCACATGCACGTGAAAGGCAGCCAGGAAGGCGTCCTCCATATCCTGCCAAGTGTTGATGGAGTTGGCAGGTAAGTTAAGGTACCAGTTCAACTCGCTTTGTCCTAAGGACAGCGGGAACATACGGGTCACAATATCTTCATGCTGGATCTGATGTCGATTCATGGCATCTTTGTATGCCTTTAAGTGTTTCTCTACGGTTCATGAGCCTAAGTGCTCATATCGTGGGCAGATCTTCTCCGGGTGAGAGGGTAAATCATTGATTGTGCCCAGAAAAGTGCCCATTGGGGACCCGATGTTTTCAAAATATGCAGCCATTGGGGGAACTATATGCTGGGTAGTGGTTTGGGTACTGGTTCCCGGGACTATCTGGGGAGCTTGGGTATTCAAAGGTATGGTAGATCCCTAGATGACAGTGGCTGGCGTGACTTTCAAGGTCCATTTCTTTCGAGCAGGGCGCTCAAGCTCGACAAACTTTCCACGATTCAGGGCAGACCTAAGGACTCTTTCAAATTTCACTGGGGAGAAAGATCCAATCCCACTGAAGGCTTGTCTCCTAAAACTACAACTTGGGAAACCCTCAGAAGGTTTAAAATTAGAATCTTGGGAGGGGATGAGTTCAAGCCCTCCTTCTAGTGCCAGTTTCTATTGACGGGGTTTAACTGACCGGGTCTGCCAACAGTCAAAAGTTGTCACCGGGTTCAGGGGAAATCAGCCAGCTCTGCCTGTAAAGATTGTCCACGAGAAATAAATCCTTCGGGCCTTCAATCCCCTGGGTGTTGGGTCATGATGGTGCAGGGCTCAGTTGGGAGAGGTGACTATTTTCAAGGGGGATAGCTAGATTCTTCAACTCATCTTCTCCGGAGATTCGATCAGGGTAAGGTTTTCCCGAGCGTTCTATACTTAGCAAATAAAATGAAAAAGATCCTGCAGGGTTAGAAACATTTCATCTAACTATATTCATGTCAAAATGTCCAGAACATCGATAATACTCTGGTAAACTACACTAAATACCAAAGAAACACATAACCATCAGTTAGCATTCTATCAGTAGCGGGAATAAAGAGGTCGTTAATCTACTTTAACATACCAGAGTAGAAGACATAAAAAATGTCAAAACATAAAATACTGTTAACTCAGAAGCAGGAATGCCAACAACATCATTGCCATGAATTCTTCCTTCTTCATTAATATTCAGTTCAGCAAGCACTGGTGCGTGATACAATGGCGGCTCTAGGGGAGCATCTAACTATCAAGAACAGAACACAGGAGCATTGAGCTCAACAACTAAAGTGAGAAATTACTTTGTTATTGCTATGGACAACAAAATCATCAATTTTTTTGACCCTTGAAAATGGGTTGATTTGCCTATTTATACAACTCTTCTAACCCTAACCCTATTTTACACATTTCAATAAAATACAATATTTGGGGGTCGGTACTACCTGCGCCACCCTATAAAAGACCTGGAGACAGAATAGGTCTATCATGTCAGAAGAATAAGATAAGAATATACATTGAAAGAATCGGTCTCAGGAAGAGAACCGGAAAGGAGGAAGAAGAAAGTAGGTCCCTCGAAGATCGAGGCTACATGCCTCATAAATGGGAAATGCGGTGCCCTGTCTCCAATGTGCCAGGTGTACCTCTGAGCGTCGCCTTGAGAAGACCACCCTGTCAGAAGACCAACTGCTGAGCTGACGCCTCATGATGTGGCCAACTACCTTCTGACAGTCTTTATTAACCACCTGTGAAAGTGACCAGTCGGCTTCGGGGACCGGGACACGAATCACTTTAAAGAATATAAGTTGTTGGATCCTGGGACTCTGGGATCCGGGAACTTACATCCCAAAAGAATAAAGAATACTCAATGTGAGTTTTTCCCCGGCCTCCGGAGAAAGCTCAAGGTTGCTTGTTATTGCTGAAGGCCTGGAGGAGGTAGAAAATGCCATCCTCTTCTATCTCTTTTAGGCTGGCTATTCTGTGCCTGGCCACTTCAACTTGTTCCCCCAGGTCCGAAACATTCCCTTTGAATTCATCTACCATTCTGGCTGCGTCATGACCCTTAAGTATCATCTTAGTTAATTTCATCATCTGGGCCCCATCTATTCCCTCCAAAGATTGATACCGGGATTTCATTATTTCATCAAAACTCCCCAAAACTGAATCTTCGGGGGTATAAGTATCTGTACTAAGGGGATCAGCCCCGGAAGCCTTTATCACAAAAGACTTGTATAAATTAGAAGAATATTTCACAATATTTACCTTTTCTTGCAAGGACTCTACCAGTTGCTTGGTCACCTCCAATGTGAGGTCATGTCTGGAGTGCTGAGTTCTTACAAAATCAAATGATTCCTCACCCAGAATTCCAGATTTGAAAATTATATCCTCTCCCAAGGTGAGGAGCTCTTCGAGCTCCACCTTCCACACTTGGTAATTTTTGGCGTCACTCTCCCACTACTCAATAAGCGCCTCCGCTTGATGAATGACTTTTCAGGCCGTGTATAAATCTGGGAGAGTGGACGCTAGAAAATGTGAGGTGTTTCCTATCTGTAGGGTGACCCATTCATCTACTGCTTGGGCCTTCTTTTTCATTACTCATAGGGAGTCTATGTCACTCTGCGATAAATCCTCTAATGTGGAGGTCTCTAGAGGGGCGGCGTTGATGGGTCTGGCTAGCTCAGTAAGCAATCCCATAAGATTTGCATTATTTTCTTTTTCAGCCTTGAGCCTCTGGGCCTCCTTTTCGTATCGGGCTTCTACTGCCCTTGCTGCCTCCTTAAGCAAGTCCACCTCACCTTGCTTTCCTCTTTTGCCTAGGGATACCTCTGCAACATCGTAATCTGCGGGGTCTGTAGTTGCTTCATTGGCACCTAGGGGAGGTATTGCCACAACGGTAACTGTTTCTCAGCCTGGCCCAATTCGAAGAGTGTGAACTGTCTGGGCTTTCTTTGCTTTTGGTGGGACCTGTACTTGGGCCATCATCTCGGCCAAGGAGAGAGGAATCACCGGAGCAGACTGAGCTTTTCTCTTTTTTCTTTCTACCAGCCACTGAGGTGGGAGAGGTGGCCTTCCTACCAGAATTTTCTCTCCTGATTCTTTTCCAGTCTTCGGTGGCTGTTGCTCTATGTCATGGACCTCATCTGTCCTCCCTACCTCAATCTCTTCTGCAGCAACATTCTTTTCAACCTCCATCTCCTTAGCCTGGTCCTATATTTCTGTCGCTGGGTTTGGACCTTGGTGGGCTTCTTTGGGGATGTCCTCCTTTTTCTACTCTTCTTCTACCAGGGCTTCTTCCTATGTTGGCAGTAGGGGAGGTATCGGGCTGAGATTCAGAGTTTGGGCCACTGTGATAACCTGCCCGAAGGTTGCTCCCGGGAGTGCCCCCTAGAACGTGGCGGCTAGGTTTATGGTTACTCCCAGAGGTTCAGTTCCCCCAGCGGATGCCATTTGTTCACTTGGCTTTGGTTGGTCCACTCCTGGACCTTGTATCTCTTGAGCCCCAGAGACAATTTCTGGTTCTGGCTCTTCTTCTGCTTCCTGATCTTGTTCTTGTGCAGGTTCTTGTTCCAAGTCTTCTTGGTCTGCAGCCTCTTGCTCTTTCTCTGAGACATCTGTCCCTGCTTGGGTATCATCCCCTTGCAAATTCCCAAACTCATCAGTTGCAAACACATCATCAAATTCCTCTTGCAGAGGGGGACTAGCTGGGACCTCTGCAGGCTTTTCTTCTTTCTCGGGTTCTAGGGAACTGGAAGAAAGGATCTCTACTTCTCAGGGGAGGGATGTCCTTGGCGTTGGTTCTACCTTGACCTTCTTGATATGCTTCCTCTTCCTCCTGGTGACCAAAGGTGGCCCCGCATCAGCTATAGCTGCTGCCTCCATGGGATCCACCCCCATTTCTTTGACCATTAAGGCTACCAGTGACGGGGAGGATGGAGGGGGAATTGGTCTGACCATGAGCGGGGGAGTGGCCAGCCTCATTATTAACTGCTCCCTCATTTGCTAGGAGGCTGCCATAGACTGCTTGATCTATTCTTGTATTGGGACTTCTTGCATGGAGGGGGTTATAGCTATTTTCTTTCCTTTGTCTACGCCTTGTGAAGAAGTCCCGGCCCTCGGGGTCAATCTAGGTGCCGGCTGTGGTGTTTGCTTTGGCACCGGTCGGGGAGCTTGTCGCATACTCCCAAGGCACACCCTTTTAAAATAGGCATGACTTTGCTCGACCACATCCTGAGTGAAGTCCTCAATCGTGGGCCCCTCCTGTGTGGCCCAATCCATTGCCGGCAGTGCCATTTTGTCGATCCCCTTTTCTTTATACTGGGGATCTATGGTGGGGGCGGTGTCAGACAAGCCTGGAGGGAATCTCTGGAGCTTCAGTTCTTGCATCATTCCAGCTGTCATTCTATCATAGTGCCTGCTCCAAACATCTACATCATCCTGGCAGTCCACCCAGAAGTCTTCCATGTGTATAAGATGGGGCTCCGAAGCCCGGGGCAGCGCAGTTGCAATTTTGCCATGCGGATCAATGTTCTTGCGCGCTAGATAGAATTCCTGCAAGTTATAACTTTTCAGCTCATTGTCTGCCTCTTTCACGGCAGCCAGACTGCAGGTGTAGTTCCCACAGGTGATTGGGAATGAGATGTTGGGGACCTTCTTGAGGGCCAAGAAGGCATGCAGCTCCATTATCTGCCGGCAGTATTCCAGCAGCATGATCTTGTCCCCAAAATGCTTGGGCAACAAGTAGGGATTCTTGGAGAAGCCAGTGACCCTAATGTATGTATGCTACTGGAATTGGATATAGTAGTGCCCATAACTACTAACTAACTTCATCGCCTCAGTAGATAGGCGGTATCCAGCATCCTGGGCAGGTGTGAGCAGGTGGTAGTAAACGAACGCATCGTTTACTCGGCAGAAACTGGGGAAGCTGGCCTCCTATTGAATATGTGGGAAATGGTCCCATGGTGCTTTTTGTCCTGCGCCAATCTTGAGAATGCCATCTATAAGTAGGCCATTGGAGTGGGGCCTCTGCTGGGCCAGGGCCCAGAAAACATAAGAAGACATGTAGAACTTCTTCTTCTTGTTCAACTGCTGGAACTGGGAGTCGACATGATTCAAGATTATTGTCACCCAGTTGAAGAATTCTCCCTTAGTGGCGATTCCAAGGGGGAAATAGTACATCCATTTGGCAAACTCCTGGGCGGAAGGTTGCCCAAATAACTGGGCTAATGCTATTATCCCCATTTGGATGCTCTCTTTGAATTCAGAGTGGGGGATATCTATCTTCATTCTCTTTGGGTCCCTCTTTGGGGCCTTGAGCCAATGGGTGTTCATGTACACTCGGGCCACATCCTCCAGTTGTGTAAAATATTTCAAGGCATCAGTCCTTGTAACCACCGTGGCTCTATCAAATTGCGGGATACCCAGGCCTGCCTGGAAAGTGACTGGGTCGAGGGACACCAGTGGAGTGGGGTACCCTGTGGGTTCTGTATCTGCGAGCATGACAGCCTAGACAGAAGAGTTGTAGTTGGCAGCCAGTGTTAAGATGAGCTCCGGAGATTGCACGGAGCATGGGAAGCAGGCTGCCCGGAGGATTTTGGAACCCCCGACGTTGATTGCGAGCTGGTCTCCAGCCTGTCACTGGATGTGCATTATCTTTACCAGGGCCTGCATTTCTGCCTAGGTTCCGACATTAGTGTCGGTCATCAGTTTTACCTTGGACTCAATCTTTGAGCCCACGATACCATCATCCTTTACATACTTCATGGTGAGGGGAATTTTTTCCAGGGCTTTCTCCATTTTTGATTTTGCTGCTGCCCTGGTCTCTGTTGTGGTTGGTAATTCTGGACTTCCGGGAGGAGATGATGCGGACACTTCAGACATGTTTAGAAGATAACTCTGGGAACCTGCAAGACAAAGTGACTATCAGAATATGTTTGTCAAAATAATTAGTTACTCTGGGGTCCAGAGATCTTACCACCATGGTGTTTGCTTTCCTAAAAATTTAGTATCATGCAAAGGTAACCAAAAATAAAAACACATCGTAAACTTAGGATCTTCATCACACATCCATGTCTGGGAAATTTTATCACACTTAGCAAAGATGTGGGATGGATGGTGGTAAGAGGCCCGAAGCCCAGAGAAGTGACCGTTAGTGAGGATGTATAAAAAGGCAAGTTGTCAAACCCACGTGGACGCCACGTGTGTTGGCATTAAATGAATGCGATGGTGATGACAGCGGAGCCAACTGTCTGAACACGAAAAAAGGGAAATCCACTTGGCTGGGATTGATTGTGCACATGGGATGTAAATGAGGTTCTGATAGACTTGATGGAGGAGAGAGAAAACCACCTATTTGAAACCAGCCGAGAGCCGAGTTTCAAACTGGTGGTTTCCTTCCTTGAAGCGAGTTTGAAGGTGAAAAACCAGACACAGGGGTGACTCAACCAGCATGTCAGGCCACCCAGGAGGATATACATGAAGTCAAAGGATATACACATAGAAATGGGAAGATATACATAGACTATTTACAATGATGTACATATATGCATGAATATACAACATGGGACGATGCCCACAGGAAAACCAGACAAAGCAGAAACCGATATATACAACTATCTACGGCTATACACAAACAGACCACTACTTACACTATTTACATTATTTATAGACAAACAACTCCTACACAGAGGTTGGACAACCCTCTGGCAGAGCTGACCCACCAATGGGTGATGAAACCAGAAGACAAAAGGCCAAACAAAACCAGGAAACAAAAAAAACAGAAACAAAACGAAATAAAGTAAAATGGCAGGAAACCAGAGAGCGGAAGAAAGACAGGCAAAAAAATAGAAACACCAACCTGAGAACGCAGAAGGCGGAGGGAAGGGAGGGTTTACCGCGTGAGCTCTGCTATAGCTCGAGTTGTCGATTGGTCAGAAGCACCACTACGAAGCACTTGCACTTGCCTGAGAATGACTGAAAATTGTTAAGCTCTGATTACCACAAACTTCCTGCAAACGCTCTATTAATCGCTTTGAAATTCCTCTTTAATTTGCTCTAAGTGCTCAAAGGTTTTAATCACGGTAAATGTGAAAGTGACAGACAAAATATATTTATACCCACAGTCGAAGGTAATCCTCCTCCTTTCGGCGATCTCCAGACTGGCAAAAACCTCCGGACTCCGGGCCCAAGGATTCCTTGTGATGATATCCCTAAGAATATCACGACAAAAAATCCTAGAGTCCGGAATCTAGTGCCCAACAAAAGACAACCTCCGGGACCGGGGTCCCGGAGGAGAAAACCAAGCAAACAAGACAACACCGGGGAAGAAAAACCCTAGAGAAAGAAGACAAGGGAAAAAGGACAAGGCAAAGCCGCAAGCAAAGAGCAAACAAAAGCAAAAAGGGGGACCCAACATTTTGCACACAAAATGTAGGGACGGGGATGCAAGGCATAACAGAAAGGAGACCTATGTCTCCACACCATAGACCAATTCAAATGGAGTCATCCCAATTGCCCTCTTGGACAAGGTACAATCGGCCCAAAGAGCTTCTTATGTGATTCCCTTGCACTATCATTTACTAAATTCCTCATAATCATAATCAAGTTCTTATTAACTGCTTCCACCTGACCATTCCCTTGGGGATAATAGTCAGATGCATGGGATAAATGGATACCATGATCATAAAAGAATATTTTCAGCTCCTGGGAGGAAAATTTAGTAGCATTGTCAGTGACCAACTTGTGGGGTATGCCAAACCTGACTAGTATGTAGTTTTTCAGAAAATCACACACCACCTCAGAAGTAGTCTTTCCAATAAGGACCGCTTCAACCCACTTGGTGAAGTAGTCAGTTGTGGTCAGGATGTGTGTATGTCTAGCACTAGAGGGAGGATTGATTGGTCCAACAAAATCCAATCCCCATTGTCTAAAGGGATCCTCAATTACCACCGGTCTTAGAGGTAAAGCTGCTAGTTCAGGCTTTCCACTAAAAAGCTTGCATTTTTCACATTTAGCAATGCACTTATATGCATATCCAAAAATCCTAGGGAAATAGTAATAAGTCCTAAGGATTTTTAAAGCAGTTACTATGGAGGAAAAATGACCACCACATGCTTCATCATGAAATTTCTTGAGCATTTTCTCTTGTTTCTCCTTATCTACACTCCTTAGAAAAGATTGATCTAACCCTTTTTTGTATAGGATGTCATCTATAATGACATATTTTTCTCCTTTTAATCTAAGGTTCCTCTTCTCTCTGGGACTCAAGTGCACTGGTAAATCTTGATAAGTCAAATAATAAGAAACATTAGAGAACCATGGGTCCTATAAGCTGACAAAGAGAACCAGTGGTGTATGATATTCTAGTGTTTGCTCAGTCATTAACTTTCACAAGCCTTTCCCTCTGACTAACTTTGGTGGATGAATATCTAAATCAAACTCTTGGATCCTTGAGATCCAAGTTTCTCTTTTATTCATACTCACCTCTCATTGAGTTAAAACATCCTTCACAGTAGTACTAAGTAGGTACATGGTGGAATGTGAGTGTAGGATATAAAATCTGAAATACTTTACAACCGTTACAATGATATATGCTTTATTCTCAACCAAAGGGTAGTTCAACTCATGTTTCTTGAGTGACAGAATCATGAAGTAAATTGGCACTTCCTCTCCTTTTTCACTATTTTTCATATAGTATCCCAGACAATGTGTGTTCTGAAGCATAGGAGTATATAAAATTTTTTTTCCTCTAATCAGGGTTTATCAAGGTAGGGGCAGATGTGATAGCTTCCTTAACATCATCAAACACCTTTATTGCTTCAGGGATCCACTTAAAAGGGATATTTTCACTTAAAAAACCTACCATGTATTTAGTAGTCTCAGCCAAATCAGGTACAAATCTCCTTAGAAAGTTGATCTGGCCAAAAAAGGAGTTAACCCCTATTCAGTTGGAAGGCAACCCAATCTGTTGAATGGCTCTCACCCTCTTAGGGGAAATTTTTATCCCATCTTTTGATACAATGTGACCTAGAAACTTTCCCTTCGTAACACAAAAGACAAATTTCTTGGGATTTAAGGATATTTTGTGTTCTCTACACCTTTGAAGGACTATTCTGAGGTCTTTCAAGTGATTCTTCCACCTTTTGGAAAATACTGTCAAGTCATCTAAGTAAATGAAAATTATCTTGTTGATCAGATGACTGAAGGAAGAGTTCATTTCTCACTGGAATGTTGCACTAGCATTAATCAGCCCAAAAGGCATGTGATTGTAGGCATATGTGCCCCATGGTGTTGTAAAGGTCATTTTATGCTGATCTTTGTTAGCAACATAGATTTTATTGTAATCATAAAATACGTCCAGCATGGACATCATCTCCGACCCATCAATTGTCTGTAACATGTGGTCCATCACAGGGAGTCCATAATTGTCCTTTAAGATGATAAAAAATATTCTCGAAGGAAACCAGACATTTGGGTATGCAGTTTCCCTTTAACTTTACAATTCCCTCATCAATATTTTTACCAGAATCAAGGCATAACTCATCACAACTTGAATTTGATCCTTCTAAGAACATGGTGATAAAAACTTCAATCATCTGAAAAAATTTGTCAATCTTCTTATCATCCTGGAAGACCTACCAATGGCTTGCATTTTTAGGTACTCTTGGCCTATAGACCATTTCAATTCTATAGGAATCTTCCTTGAACTCAGGATAAGGCAAAAGAAGTTATGCTGATACTTCTAGGGAATCGGCCTTACTATTCAGAGCTCTTGGAATAGTATCTATGGAAAAAGCATCAAACCCTTCAATATCATCCCATACATGGTTTCTATAATGCTTTAACCTTTTATGCTTTACTGCATACCTTCCCCTAATTTTTCTTCCTACCAACTCTGCATCTCCCTTGGCTTTAATAATTTTAATCCTCTTTTTCTTAGCTTCTTCAATACCATGTAGAAGGGACTCATATTCGGCAGTGTTGTTAATATTTTCAAAATTCCAATTTGAAAGCATATGGAAAAATTTCTCCTTGGGGATATATCAATACAGCCCCTACCCCAGAACCAATTGAAGCATAGCTGCCATCAAACTCTAGAGACCATAAGATATCTACATCTTTTCTCTCAACCTGTCCTACATCCGCATCTGTGGAGATCATATAGTTTCCAAAATTGCATTCCTGGTAGAGTATATGGGATTTGGGGTCTTCAGAAGGAAAAACAATATACTTTGATTTTGTCTCTGGTTACATGGTGATATTCTTATTACTAATAGGAATAGTGTCCTGGGACTAATCTAATTTTATTTCTCCTCTAGGATCCTTGCAGAATATCCTACTCAACAATATTCCATAGCTGGCTAGGATGGTCAATTTGATCTTTTTCTTGGATTTGTAGCTAGGGATACTTGGGTGTCTTTGATTTGACCCAAAATTGAGACTTTCTTTGACTCCATGGAATAGCATTTATCAAATGTATCAGTCAAAGGGAGGTCCAATGCTTTAGCAATTAAGGCTAGCATTATGTTATTCGATGCTCGAGAGTCTATAATACAGTTGTTAAGTTTCTACCTATGGATGAACAAAGATAGGTAAAAGAATTCTCGCTTTAGATTGAAAGAGGGACTTGTATTTTTGGTGAGCTTTGTGGCTAGCATAGGTTGAACTATTTCAGGCATAACATCATACATGGATTTCCTAGCAAAGGCTTTAGGGATAGACTGTCTAGATTTGACATAACTAACTAACCTATCCAACTCCTTGGGATTCATCCTAAGATATTCAACTGGTGACACTTGAATCTTGGAACTTTTACAAAAGTCAACAATGTCAAAGGAAGATTTAAAAGTATATTTTTGCAAGACTCGTACTTCTTTAGAATTTTGATTTTTTGAAAAAGAGTTCTTAGTTGAGAAGTCTTTACCTTTGCTCCATCATTGCGAAGATAAAGGAGAGTCATTATTTTGTGGAGTATGTTGGCTTATTTTCATAATGGAACATATAGGGTCCTCTAGAGTTACCAGAATATCTCCTCCTCTATCAGATTCAGATTTATATTCCATGAAGAAATTTCTAGAGCCACCAGGTAACTGAGGACTCTCCGTATCTCTAGAGTTTTCATCAGCCAGTTCCTTATTTACAAGTTGTATAGTTGGAAAATGGAAGCACTTCCATTGTAGACTATTTTATCCTTCCAAGTAAGTGGTTTGGGGTCATGTCAAGCACCTTGAATGGGTCTCTGACTTGGATCTGTCTTTTTTCATTGTTCTGCCCCATTTCCCACTTTTTCTCTAGCCTATTTATGACACTCTAAACTGTAAACTCAGATTTTTGACCTCAAGTTCAAAATTGACCTTTCTGGGTCAAGGTCAACCTTGAACTTGACCTAGGTTAGAATTAACCTTTTTCTAACCCAAGGTCTAGATTTCAAGTTTTCAGGGTTTCCGGATGTCAGGCTTCAGAAAGAATTAATTCCTGCTTCTAGGTTGGCTGTTTTGATCTTCAGAGCAACAATTCTTAAATTATATTTAATATAGGTCCTCTTATAGGGGTATAGATCTAATTGTAATTTAATTCTCCTATGTATGCCTCTCTAGAAGATTTTTCCCTAGATTCATATATAAGGAAGCTTTCTTCTCTCATTCTCTCTAACCATGATCATCAACCATCTAAGACTTAAGAAGTGAAATCTAAGGGTGAAGAAGCAAGATTTTAAGAAAGATAAATATTCATTAAAGAATTCATCTATTCTAGAGCATTCAAGCACTTCTCAAGCACTCAAATCATTAAGGAGATCCATTGGTATCCATTGAAGGATTCAAGCTCTATGGAGCCCTCTTGTTGAAGATTTATCCATCCACATTCCTCCAAGCCTCTTCCTATTCCAAGATCCATTCAATATTGATGTTGAAGATCTACAAGAAATTTATTTGAGACATCCTACATCCTACATTATACATTCTACATCCATTTGGTGCATACATACTTGTGGATCCACGGACTCTAATCTGCCACAAGGGTTTCCATGCAAGCAAGGTGAATTTGTTCATTTACTTTGTTTTACTTATGCAATTTCAATTCTACTTTGAGGTTAATTCCAAAACTGGGGTTTGACCAAGGAAAACCCCTCCCCCTAACAAACAAACCATTTTTCTTGCAGGGACAAGTTCAGAGCAGTGAGTTAGAGTGCATATTTGAATACCCATTTTTGGCAAACTATCAGGATCTGGAAACAAATTTTTTGTCAAAGATTTTAGGTCAGAATCGGAGGTGAATTCTTCCCTAGGTCGGAATCATAAATTTTGGGTCAAAGGTGACATTGACTTGAGGTTCAAAATCAGAACTATGCCAAATCGGAAAAATATTTTTGGGTTTTGTCCATCTTTGAGTTTCTGTTCTAAATTTGGTTGTAGATTTTCCAGAAACCTAGTGCAGACCCCCAAAAAAAAAATTATTCAGATCTGTAACATTTTGAGGTTAGTTCTTGCCTTCAATTCATTTCAATTAAAGTTTTAATCTTCCTAAATCTATTACACATTCTCTTTTATACAATGAAATTTAAGATCTTCTTTATTCTTATTTCCAATCGATTGATTCATTTATGCATTGATCCTTCCTTTAGGGTTAATCAATTTGAATCCTTCCTTTTTTTATTTGAGGGTAAAAGGAATATCTTATCTTCCCCCACACCTATCTTATATATTACATATTTACCCCTTACATTTCAATCAACATTCCAATTTAAAATGTAACAACAATTTTATATCTTACATTTAGATAAAACATTTTAACATAACACATTCCTATTTCTTATGTTATCGAAGCATCTGCATCGACCTCACCATCTCAGGGAAAGTGGCACCGTCATGGTCACCTATGAGATGGAAGGTACACATGTTTTCTCTTCTTGGGGATAGTTCTATTGCCTTGTATTCCACCTGAGAATGCCTGGTATTTCTATAGCCAGGTCCAGCATGGTCTAAGTTTCCCCTAGGAATGTCTTTGTACAACTAAGGGGGTTTAGTTCTTATTTTAGGAATTTTTCTTTTAATCATGATCTCATCATTTACTAACCTATGTAAAAGAGGGTCTGAAGTAGTAGCACTCTTAGTGTTGGGGACCTACACATCCTTCCTCCATTTGTCGACATTTATTAGGTCATCCTCTAGATGAATTTCCCTATCTTGGGAAGCCTATAAATCAGCTCCCCTTGCTCTCCTTAGATGAAAACTCACATCAGGTGGCATGGAATTTAAGAAAAATTCTTTCCTGTTCTCATCAGTTGGCCCTTTCATAACATGAATTTTTTGGATAATTATGTTGAACTTAGCTACTAATTCCTACATGGGTTCTTGAATCTCCTTCTTAAACTAGGTTAATTGAGCTAATAAGGCATGCTCATTAGACAGACTTTTAATATGTGCTTCAAAAGCACTTTTCATGTTATTCCAATCGGTGATACAACCATTGGGTAAATGATAGAACCAATCTGCAGCCAACTCAGCCAAGGTTTGTATAAATAACCTGACTACCACATCTTTGTGTTGAACAACCAGGATCCCACAAGAAGTATTAAAGGCATTGAGATGATCCTTTGCAGAAACCTTTCCATCCCCATAGAATTTGGGTAGGATCTCTCTTGGTCCTTTGGGAAAACTATGGTTTGCCCCTACGTTTAATGGGCCTACTACTGCCCCCCAAGGTTGCACCATCACAATAGCTAGGAATATTGTAAGAAAAGGAGGCACTTGGATTCCTAATAGGGCTAGAGCTTGCCAATTGTTGGAAGATGATGATGCACAATGAGATGTCTTGGGCGGGGAAGGGGGTCTACTCCTAGCTTTTCTTTTGGATATGTAGGTGTTAGGAAATTGTATATTTTGTAATTTTTGGAAAAGGTTTTCAAAAATACCTTCCCTCCTTTGGGAGCTGGTATAAGGACGAGACTCCAATGTTTCTTTTTTTTTTATAGTCTTTGGATGGCTCTATCAACTACTACAGCCTTTTGAGCTATTGGGATTCCCCTTAGCCACTCACCAATGTCTTCTTCTTCTTTCAACATGATCTGGACTTGTTGGTTTTGTTGATCATTGGTTTTAAACTTCCAGGCAAGATCATTTAAGTCAACTATAATATCCTCTTACATGTCAAGAAAATGGAGGTTTGGTTGAATAACTGAAGGGAATTCCTCTTGACCAGGTATCACTACAGCAAGTAATACCATGATGAAAACATCACATATAAATACACAAAGCTGATCTTTCTATGTATTCCCTCCCCAGTAGAGTCGCCATAAAAACTGTTAGTTAATTAATATGTCTTCTTTCTTTAAATCAATTTAACTCTCTATAACCTATCTGAAAACAAAAATATTTCCTAACAACTGAATCTAATAACACAACAACATCTAGACCCTCCAAATTTAACGGTATAGCTCCCGGATAAGATATTCAATGAATACTTAAATAAAAAATGCTATAAGCAGATATTTTACTTTTCACCTGAAAGTAATTAAGGCATTTGAATGCATATCATTTATCAAAATACAATGATTGCCAATTGAAAGATGATTCAACGCATAAAATGAAGCCTACAAACTTCAAATTTTCTCATTCACTAAAATATAGATAAAATACAATAAATTTTAACTATTGATAACATAATGATCTGCAAGACATTTATAAACCAATTTAGATACCCCAACAGAGATCCTCCACAATTTTATAAACACACAGATTCATAAAAATGAGAGTTTTTCTTTCATTAATTTCCAAATATCCCAACAGATTTCAAACTATATCACACCCAAAAATTACAAAGTCTAATTATTGAACTTCTACTAATTAAAGTCTGGACCCTAACTTAGCCTTTATCTGGTTATATATAGTCATCAATACATAATCAAAAGATTATAAAAATTCTAAGAGTTGTCCTTTATAACCATTTTCAAAACTCAAAAGACAAAAACATGCAAGAAAATGAAATCTTTTGCATGCCTCAGAACTGACGGGTCATGATCAAGGAATCACCGAAGGATTTGGCTACTCTCCATGGGCATTGGAGGCTTGAGTGGCTCACCATTCCATGTGTGCTCTGGAGAAACTATCCATGATAGTGTGATAGGGTAGAGAAATGTGCACAACTATGTTCTTCCACATCTTCTTCTCCTTACAAACCTGCACAATTTTCTACTTGTGTGATTCCAAATGATCAACACACACACCTAGCATGGATTCTACATTGGCCATCTCAGTGAATTTTTCTCCTAACAAAGACTTGTTATCCCTCACCATTGTCATTTCTTTTTCAAATTCATGAGTCATATCACCCAGTTCCTTTACAGTTTGACCATCTTCTTTCGTGAGAGCTATATTGAGTCATTTCAAGTCTTTTCTCATCATCTCAATCATTTCCTTGAGCTCATTTAGCAGTTTAAATAAAATTTCATGTCCAGACTCCAGGGTCATGTTCCTCCATTTAATACTTTTCATGGCCACACAGGACACACTTTATATTCAACTCAAGCAACTAGTTTTTCAGCAAGGAAGTTGGTTACACCAATCTTCTCAAATTCATACATTTGACTTGCAATAAGAGACCATTTTCTCTTTTCCTTTTCCCACACTGTCATGTCCTCCTGCATCTTAGCAATCGCTGCATTAACTATTTCTCTAGTTTGAATCAATTGATCAATATAATCCCCGGTGCCTTTGATAATTCCCTATATCTATTGGCTGAATTCATCTACAACCACTTTACTCCTCTTAACCTATTCAAGGACATTGTGGCTCTTAGGTGATTGTGGGTCAAAGGAATGAGAGACTTGAGAATTTGGGGTAGGGTTGGGATTTGTGAGTTACTGATGAAATCGACTAACAACTTGATGAGAGGTTTAAGCTCTTTATTTTCCTTCTCATCCTTGAAGGTCCTCCTAATCATATTTATGGTAGATGATTCCTGGTGAGTTACATCTACTTCTTTGGTTCCTTCTCTGAGGTCTATCTTTTCAGAAATGTAGTCACCAGCCATGATATCACCAACAATCTTGTTTCTTTTGGGAGCCGAGCGTTCTGCTACACAATGCCTTATAATTTCATCCACAGTGATCCTGGATTCTATCTTCATCCTTTTGGGATTCACAATAGTGCCAAGGCACTAGCTTATGATATCTTTTTCCAGTAGAATGATATGCAAGACATTTCTTTTGTTGTTGATAGACATCTTAAGCTAGCCAAGAGTTCACGATGGGGTCTGTAGGGACATATCTATAACCAATGTGGAGTCTCCAAAATTATGTTTTTGATTCTTTTGTTTGGCTTCTGGCTTCATGGGAGAATGTTGAGGACATTGATCAATATCCATGTTGTCTAGATCAATTACCTCCTTCTCTTCAGCTCCCTTGGGACTCTGTTTCCTAGAGCGCAAAATTCTTGTAGACTACTTAGCAGATAAATATTCTTCCTTCATCTCACTCTTGAATTTAGATGGAGCCTTCTTCTTTTTAGACTTCTTAGAACCTACAATGGGAACAACATAATTAGAAATAGGACTAGGGCTGGCTATAGATTTTTTCTTGTTAACCCGTCTGGTGTTATGTTTTCCATTTTTGGGAGGTACTTTACTTTCTATATAGTCTTTTTTCCTATTAATAACACTAAGGGTTTTGATATGGATATTATCTCTTTCTTCTATACCCTATTAAATTTTTGGAAGAAGCTGATGTTTAACTCTCTTTTAATAGTCTCCATTTACTATTTCATCATCTTCCCCTTCTTCTATACTTCTGATATCTAAATCAATCTGCAGTGAAACAATTTGACTGAGTGTGAACCTAGACCATCTTCTTCTTATTACCTCTTGATCATCAACACAATCCTCCCAATAGTCCTCGATCCATGGACTGTGGTAGAACTCATTCACTAGGACAAAATGTTGAGCTGCGTAGCCTCTAACATCAAAATCTTTCCTAGCTTCAAAAGTGTTCAAATTTAGCTTTTTGAGTTCCAATTCTAATTTTAAGGCATCTGCAAAGGTTTTACACTAGTAATGTCCTAGCTCAATGGGAAAACAAGACTTAGCTCTACCTTTTTTCTCTTTCAGTTTCCTTTCTGCATGCACCAATTGGAGACTTACCTCCATAATAACCAGGATATCAAGGGCATACTTGGGAAGATTGAATGGTTCCCCATCGAATCCACCTACTCTTAAATACATAAACCTTCTAAATTTTATGTAATAGCTTCCATAGATGTTCACAAAATCTCTAGCTTCTTTAGATAGTCTTTTTTCTGTATCGCCCTTTAGCTCAAACACTAGCCTCCCTGAAAATATGCCATTAAATTTCATGAAACTATTTTTGTATGATTCCTTCTGTAAGTGAGGATGATAATCATAAATCTTTATGCTAGGGATGAGTATCTCTTTAAAGAGGTCTTTCCATTCCTTAGTAGATGCAAGAACATAAAATGAGCAGGAGACCATGTAGAACATGTTTCTCCCTGAGTAATTAGCTAGCTGGTGATGAATCTCATTTTCTATATCCTCTACCCATTCAATAAATTTCATCCCTCCTAAGGTCACTTGGATATAAAAAAAATACATGCAATCATGGCACAAGTATGCATGTTGATTCCCCTTCAGTTTATTCAGCAACACTACTAAATCTCTAACCTCAGGCTTGAAATGTTCAATGATAAGGGGATTTGGTTATGGACACTCCCACCTGTGACTTTAATAACCATCACTGTACTATTTCATTCCTATATCTCTACTTTTTCTCAGAAAATATAGTTTGGGAGATAGCTATTGTCCACACCTCATATGGCTCCTTCTCAGGTATACCCATGGCCTTCACAATTATATTTCTCTTTATAAAAATAAGAGGGATTCTGTCAGTCTTCTTTATACATCTCTCCTCACTATTGTAGTGCAGCTCACACTCTACCACTAATTCTAGGCATGGTGTTTATGCTGGGAAGGTGGCTGCCTCTGCTAACCCACTTTCAACTATTTTCATCATCATACAATCACGGGGAGGGTTCTTGATTTTTTCCCTAATTTCTCTCAAGGTTTGGGAAGGCATGGAAGTGTCTTCGTACTTGGGAAGAGAGCATACTGAGCTTGGGTTACGACCAAAAATAGGAATAGGGGTTTTCATGGTGAGGTAAATGAAAACTAAAATAAACCACAGACTTATAGAAAACAAGGAAAGCATTTGATTCAAAGCAAGAGCGTAGAAAACTTACTTGAAAAAACATCAAAGAGTAGAGATTTGAGGGGAAATAACTGACCTGCAATTATATAGAATTGTTCTACTGCTTGGGAAGAAGGAGAAATTTGAGTGGCATTACCTCTTTGAGTGCGGAAAATAACTATAATTGACAAGGAGAAGCTAAGAGATAATTTATAACAGCTTGCTAAAAATATTGTGGGGATACACATTTAATGCGGGAGTCAATTATTATGTCAAATAAATGTAGACGAAAAATGAATTGAATGAAAACATCATGTCTCAAACTTCATGTGAATAAAATGTCTTTACAATGTCACTTCAATGATGATTATCGCTAATTTCCCGTACAAATTAATCTTTCTCTACTAGCTGTCACATCAATCTCCTCATTACCAATGCTCGCTGATGACCAAGTTGCAACCCTCTTTTGAACTTCAAACCTTGAACTAAAGAATTTCAAAGTTCAAGTTCAACCTACATGATTATTAAGAAGGAGCACCCATTGGCATGGTTTAAAAACAATACAAGTGGTGACAAGATAACCGATCACAAGAACCGACTACAAGACTCACTCTATGGTTGAACTTTGAATCTTGAACTAAGGATAGTTCAATATTTGAATTCAACGGGAAGGCTGACTTTGCATAACTTGTCGCTGACATTACATAGTTTTGAAATAAAAGAGAACATGCCACAGGGTGATATTAAACTTCAAATTTTGAACTAAGGCAGTTCAAAATTCAAGTTCAACATGCTAGGTGTATTTGCAAAGTGTCAAAGGTAAGAATTTTTTTTTAGGATTTTGACACTTAAATCAATAAACAATAGGGATTTTCACGGTGAGGTAAATGACAGCTAAAATAAACCAGACTTATAGAAAACAAGGAAAGCATTTGATTCAAAGAAAGAGTGTAGAAAACTTACTTGAAAAAACATCAAAGAGCAGAGATTTGAGGGGAAATAATTGACCTGCAATTATATAGAATTGTTCTATTGCTTGGGAAGAAGGAGAAATTTGAGTGGCATTACCTCTTTGAGTGCGGAAAATAACTATAATTGACAAGGAGAAGCTAAGAGATAATTTATAACAGCTTGCTAAAGATATTTTGGGGATACACATTTAATGCGGGAGTCGAGCATTATGTCAAATAAATGTAGACGACAAATGAATTGAATGAAAACATCATGTCTCAAACTTCACATGAATAAAATATCTTTACAATGTCACTTCAATGATGATTATCACTAATTTCCCGTATAGATTAATCTTTCTCTACCTGCTGTCACATCAATCTCCTCATAACCAATTCTCGTCGATGACCAAGTTGCAACCCTCTTTTGAACTTCAAACCTTGAACTAAAGAATTTCAAAGTTCAAGTTCAACCTGCATGATTATTAAGAAGGAGCACCCATTGGCGTGGTTTAAAAACAATACAAGCGGTGACAAGATAACCGATCACAAGAACCGACTACAAGACTCACTCTATGGTTGAACTTTGAATCTTGAACTAAGGATAGTTCAATATTTGAATTCAACGGGAAGGCTAACTTTGCATAACTTGCTGCTGACATTACATAGTTTTGAAATAAAAGAGAACATGCCATGGGGTGATATTAAACTTCAAATTTTGAATTAAGGCAGTTCAAAATTCAAGTTCAACATGCTAGGTGTATTTGCAAAGTGTCAAAGTTAGGAAATTTTTTTTAGGATTTTGACACTTAAATCAATAAACAATTTAGAGGGGATTCTTGTGAAGAAGGCCAACACGAGGAAGAAAGAATGGGTGGTAAAAAATATCCTGAAAAAATATTTCAGCAATACGTGTCTTATCATCATTTCCTCCTTTCAAATAAAAATTATTGTTATCACTTGTTCTAAAAAATCCAATACTTATAATATAGGAATGCAATCTTTCATACCATGCTCTTGGTGCTTGTTTCAATCCATATATAACTTTGTGTAAATTACATACCATGTTTGTCTGATCAGGATCAAAACATCCTTCAGGTTGTTCAATGTATACCTCTTCTTCCAATATTCAATTCAAAAATGCAGACTTAACATCCATCTGATATACCTTGAATCCTTTATATGCAGTGTATGCAAGTAGAATTCTTACTCCTTCAAGTCTAGTAATGGGTGCAAAAGTTTCTCCATAGTCAATTCCTTCTTCTTGTGCATACCCTTTACAAACTAATCTTTCTTTATTTCTGGTTACATCCCCATTTTCATTCAATTTGTTTTTTAAAATCCATTTGGTTTCAATGACATTTTTATCACTCGGTCTCGGTATTAATGTCCATGTCTTATTTTTGTGTATCTTTTAAATTTCCTCATTCATAGCATTAATCCATTATTCTTTTTCTAATGCATCTCTAACATTCTTAGGCTCAAATTCAAAAATTAAACAAGTGCTATCTCTCAACTTACTTCTTGTCATCATGCCTACTCTTTTATCTCTGACAATATGATTTTGTGGATGATGTCTTCTCACATAGTTATAAAGTACAGGTTCAACTTTTTGTTCTTCATTGTCTTCTCTTGTAGGTTCATTGTGTTCTTGTTCATGATCTTTAGTTTTGGCATTTTCCTAATACTCGTTCTGTGCTACCTATTTCCCAGTGACATTACCCTATTGCACGGTAATGCTAAGCATCTACGTTGGTCTAGTATCAGGTTCTTCCGTGTTGATAAATCTACTATAATCTTCTGGTTCTTTCATGTTCTCCTCGTCATTTTTCTCAGAAAATTCATCAAATTTCACATTTGCACTTTCAATGATTTTGTTAAATTTCTTGTTCAAACATTTGTAAGCTTTACTCTTAGTAGAATATCCAAGAAATATTCCTTCATCACTTTTTGAATCAAATTTACCATTTCGATCATCTTTCATAATATAACACCGACTACCAACTATTCTAAAATAGCTCACATTGGGTGTATAACCATACCATAGCTCATAAGGTGTTTTGTTTGTATCTTTATTTAGTTGTACTCAGTTCAGTGTGTAAACAGCTGTGCTGACTGCTTCTCTCCAGTATGTTTGTGCAACACTCTTTTCAATCATCAGTGTTCTGGCACAATCAAAAATTGATTTATTCCTTCTTTTAGCAATTCCATTCTGTTGTGGTGTCCTTGGTGCAGAAACCTATCTTTTGATTCCATACTCATTACAAAAGTTAGTGAACTCATCAAAAATAAATTCACCTCCTTTATTATATCTCAAACACTTTAGATCTCTACCAAATTATTTTTCCCCTTTATCTTTGTACCACTTAAACATCGCAAATGCTTCAGATTTCTCTTTTAGGAACATCACAGTCATCATTCTAGAGTAGTCATCAACAAATAAAATAAAATATATGTCCCCATAATAGCTCTGTGTCCTCATTGGTCCACATAGGTCTATATGAAATAACTCCAAAATATCATTAGATGAAAAATTCTTGCTCTTGAAACTAGATTTTTACATCTTTCCCATTTGACAATTTTTGCACATTACATGGTCTAGTTTAAATAAGCTTGGTAAGCCTCTAACTTTTCTTTTCTTACTAATCTTAACCATGTTGTCAAAATTTACATGACAAAGCCTTTTATTCCATAACCATATATCTTCATTCTTTTCCAATAAGCAAGTAGTTTTAGAAGTGTCAAGATAGAATAGGTTACCTTTAGATTATTCACCAATGCCGATCAACTTTCCAGTTCCTTCATAGATTCTAGCTTTTCTGTTCTCAAATATGACTCGGTGACCTGTGTTATCCAACTATGAAACACTCAACAAATTGTAGTTAATTCCTTTTACCCAATATTTATCCTCACATTTTATTTGATTATTCAACATAATAATACCTTTTCCTTTAACTTGATAGGGTGTATCATTTCCCATTCTAACAAATCCACCATCATAAAGTTCAAGAAATTCCAATTTTCCTGTACCTCCAGTCATGTGATGTGTAAAACCACTATCAATAACCCAAATATAATGCTTACTAACTTTAGAGATAAGTGTTTTTTATACATACCTTTCATCTTCATCTAAATCATGTTTCAAGGCTACAAACACTATCTCAATATCTTCATCACTTTCAGAACCACTATCATTATATTTACCATCAGTAATGTAACAAGCCTTCTTGCCTTTATCTTTTTAATCTTGGTTATCTCTTCTGTCATACTATTGGTTGCTTCTATAGTCTCAGTCATCCTTTCGGTCATTAGATCTATCATTTCTATCATCATTATTTCTATTAGGGCATCTTGTAGCAAAGTGGCCAATCTCCTTATAGTTAAAACATATCAAAGGTAGTTTAACTTTTTATCTTCCTTTACCTCTATGCAATATTCTAACCATTAAAGCTTCAAGTTCATCAAGTTCCTTGTCATCACTATCACTGTCATTTTTATTTTTGATTATGAGTTTTCTACTAGATTTATAAATTTTCAAAGTAGACTTAAATGTGGATTCCATATATGGTACAATACTATTGTCAAAGTTATTCAGCTAAAAATAAATTAATCTTCCAACAAGACTATCAATAGTAATATTATTTCCAGGTGCTTCTCTAATTTCATGTATTGCAAAGACTCTTATATAATAAATAGGCAATAGAGTTATAATAATCTTACTCACAATAGTGTCTTCATCAATGGCTCCACCAGATCCTTGAATAGCATTCATAACTTCATTAAGTCAAATACTGTACTATGTTATGTTCTCACCTTCCTTCATTCTCATGTCATCAAACTTTCCTGAAGACTTTCAAATTTAGCTCTCAACACATTTACATCTCCGCCAAAAAATATTGTAAGCTGGTCCCACATCTACTTGACAATTGTACATGTCTTGATGTCCTCAAATTTTGCATCAATAAGTGAAGAATCAATCTCCACCATGATAAAGTTATGTTCATGTTTCTCTTTCATCTGATTAACGGTCAAAGTTCTAGTAGGTAGAATGAATTTATTATGTAGATAATCTACAATGTATTCTCCAATCCCTGATAGGTAAAACTCATTCTTCTTTTCCATGTTGGGAATGTATCCTTGTTCATCTTCAATGTGTCTCTCTTCTACATCTTGTGATCTTTAGCTTAATTCCTTCAAAACTTTCTTCTAAGAACTATATGCTCTAATACAAATTGTTAGAATAACTGAGAGGGGAGGTGAATCAGTTAGAATTAGTTAGCTCCCAATTATTCTATAGTCTCAAATTCCTCTAGATGTATATCAAAACAAATTCAAACATATAATTCAACTTGGTGAAATGTATTCTGTAATCTCAAACTTTCATCAATACTATTTACCGAGTATTAGTAAATTAATACTATGATTACCGATCTAGGTCAATAAAGTAAAGTGTAAAGTAAATAAAAACCAAGAACATTCAAGCACATTGACGCATAGATTTTTAACATGGAAACCCTACTAAGGGAAAAACCACTTGGGACCGGTAACCCAAAATATTTTCACTCTTCTGAAGTGAGCTTGGTGAAGAGCCAACCCTATTAAAGGTTACAATGTACACTGTGAAAAGTGACCTGGTTAGAGGATTTAAAACTAACAGTTCTCTCTTGACCATGCATTCACTATGGGGTCAACAAGAAAACAATCAACATTCATTAGAATGTCATAATAAGGGCTTTCACTTTCCTACTCAGTTAAGAGATTTATCTATAACAATGGTTAAACTAATACAATAATCATATGATTCAAATACAACTCTATTTTGTATATTTTCAAATCTATGCTAAGTACATAATACCTATAATCAATTTTTTCACTTCACTTCATCTCATACTTAATACTTGTTCTACTCGGTAATGCTCTTCCCTCTATTTTCTCGGTGATGTCTATAGAAAATGCTTGATTCTATCTTTAACCAGTTTGATTAGTCATGCATAAAATTTGCATGTGCGCTTCAGGTGTGAAGTGTATGATTCATAATGAATCTCTTGTCTCTTATATAGACATCATGTCTCATTTAATTTCTATCATTCAGATTTTTCCGCTTAATCTATATCGTTGATCTTCCCGCTTAAACCATCCTTGACACTTGTGTTAAAACATGTTTCAATCTTTTTTTTCAGATCTCCATTGAATTTTCATAGTTTTTTTTATCAAATAACAAACTTTATCTTTTACCTCAAAATCATCAATTGTCAAATTAACATCTTAGTTGGCCTTAGTTTGATTAAATTTCTCTATCAATAGTTGTGTCAAAAATCCTTTGCTCGGTTATAATTGTGCTTGGTATACAATGTGTTTTACTTGGTGTTCACTGTCTCTCGGTGTATACAAAACTCTTCATTTAACGACCACATAAACTTTGTTTGTTCCAAATATTCAATTCATAACAAATGTTTTCCACCATATTCATACTGAAATAAGTTGACATCAATGATAATACATTAATTGATAATGTTTATCATCACATCTGCAACTCGGATGAATATCAACAAATGACTTCAAACATACAATCAGTTGTAGTTCATCAATGCTAACAAAGATGTATTCCTCTTATTCAAAGTGAGCCAAGGTTTATTTATTTTTTTATGGAAATAGTGTTGGAAATTCCTAGTTCCTCAAAGATATATTTATGCTATCTCACAAAGTGGTTAGTGGTGACTCCAAGTTCTTTGATTTGCACCAGTGTGCATGATTGAAGAAAGGCTACAAAGGAGGTGGACTTGCAGTGATAATCAAGTAGATGTTTGGGATCTTATAACTAAAGCATAGTCAAGGGAGGAATTTTTATGAGACCTTATGAGTTGAGTGTGTTGAGATTTTGTTGGTTTCTAAGAGGGTCAGAGTGGGGTAAAAATATCTTAGTTGATTCAAATTTGTCCTCTAGAAAGAGGTGGCGAATCTACCAATGATTTCAATGATGATGTGAAGGTGACTTCAGATCAATGTTTATGCAGTGACTTCATCACATCTAGGTATTCTATTTTTCATTGGATAATTATTGTTCCATTAAAATTAGTTGTTAACAATTTCCCTATTAAGTTGTTAGCACTAATTGCGATGGAAGAAAGATAAATTTTGTAACCATCTTGTGATTAATTATGCTTTAAGGTCAAGTGCAAGTACATATATATAGTGAATCTTTCCAACCTTACATACAACCATTCAATTATGCCTACTAAGATATCACAACAAAGTGGTATACAGATTTTTGGCATTAAGTATTATGCAACTCTAAATTTTGAAGGCATTCATGGCTGCCCAAATCTTTTTCCACCTGCGATCAGAGAAAAATTACCAAGATTCAGTGGCGGGAAAGAGGAAGATGCTGAAGCAAATTTTAGAGAGTTTTGGGGCTTAATTTAGAATTTTTATATTGAATATGAGGACAATGTTATGAAATTGTTTGTTCAGTCCTTAGTGGGTGATGCCAGGCAATGGTTCTCTTTTTTTCCAGGGTGTTCTATCTATTCACAGGAAGAGTTAGGTTCAACATTTTTGGAACAATTTGGCGAAAAGGTTAATCCGTCTATAGTGATAACGAATTTCATGGAGATACAAATAATGAATAGTGAGTTGGTTCCTCCTTTCAATCTCAGATTTGCAAAATTATTGGGTCATATCTCAATGGAGTTTAGACCAAACGATGTTGTTTTTTTTGTTGTTTATTTAGATTCATTTGGTAAAAAGATGAGCTATTTGTTGAGAGATAAAGAACCTAAAACTTTTCATCATGCTTTTATGAAATGAGTAGATATTGAAAATAATTTAAGATATGGAATCATCCCAAGGGGTTTTCCATCTACTAAGGATTGTTTTCATAATGTACCAAATGTAGTTGACAGGTGTGGATTAAGAAGTGGTAATAAATGTCAAAATATTTTTGTCCCTGCTGACCATGATTTAAATAGTGGTTCAAAACAAAATGTGAATCAAGAATGTTTTTTGCAAATAGAAGTTGCCCCTCACATTGAGGTTGTCATGGTTAGTGAATACTTGTGTCATATATATATATATATATATATATATATATATATATATATATAGGGGTTATGCACCTAATAATATGGAAACTAGTTATTTTAGTTTTTGGGCTGCAGAAAAAATTGTTTGCAGTCAAATGTGGGCAGTAAAGAGGGGGAAGGTTTTTCATCAGGTGATGATGTTGAAGCCCCAAATGGTAAGATTCTATCAGAATTTTTTGATGCTTATAGTGAGGATGATATTTTTCAACCCATGTTTTTGTCACATATGGATGTCCAAGAGGAATTGGTTGAGGATAAGGTTTCATGGTGCCAAAATGGCCTTGATCCTTTTGAAGATAAGGTGATAGTTTATATGCAACCTTGTGAAAAGGATGAAGATTGTAATGTGTTGAAAATTTTTAAGAGGAAACAAATTTTCTTAAGACAGTGATGAATTCTTTTATCCTAGATAATGATACATAAAGATGTTGGAAAAAGAATAATCAAACAAGGAGTTCTACACCAAAGAAAAATCAAGCGCATCCTTGTGATAATTATTTTTCAAGTAAAAGGCTCAGGTGTGCTGATGAAAATATACATGATTTTAAATTTGAACAACAAAGCAATAATGGTAATAATATTGATAGTTCAATTTGTATGTTTGCATCCTATGGTTTTCCATGTGAGGCTGTGGAGTCTAAGGGACATAAGGATTTATATAAACCAAAATATGAGGCTGTTGAATCTCAAATTATTTTTGAAATTCTTTCAGTATATAAGTGTCCACTTTTGGACAACCTTGTGCCAACTCATCAGATGAATAGTAATTTTGTTTATGGTGGTTCCATAAATAATTTTAATGGTGTGGAAGATGGTCTTAGTCATGAATCTGAAATTATGCATCCACTGGACCATGAGAATGATTATCAAGTTGCTAATGGTGGGTCGTTATCTGACTTGTATGAACATGTTTATAAAATATTCCAATAAAATATATCTTGTCTCATGGATACAAGTGGTGATCACCTTCTACAAATGGAAATGGATGCATTTAGATTTGATTTGAGTGATGATTATTATGATGTGATTGACATAAATATGAAAATGCTATTCTGTGGTGAACAAATATGGATTGCTGATAAAGTTTTATGCAGCATTGAATTGGGTCAAGATAAAGATGTTGAAAGTGAACCTCATGTTGACTTATTTAGACCATAATTTCATTTATTTTATGTGGAGGTAGATCAAAATTGGAAGGATATACCAGACAGTTTTTTTCAGCCAGAGCTATGTTCCTTATTCCAAGATTGGGATATGAAGAGTGTTAAAATGCTAAATTTAGTGGATATTGAAGAGATTAAACTTACCCAAGGTTGTAGTCAGCATGGTATTTTTCCTGAATTACACAAATCGGTCATAAATTATTATCCTTTTTCTTTGCAAATTACTGAAGGTACTAAGATTAATGATGTCAACCATCAAGTTGAAAAGGAGTATTTTCTTTTTCAAATCTAGAATGACAACTATGTTCAAGATTTTTGTAGTGGGTTGGATTTTGAAGAATGTTTTGATGGTTTTGACATCAACTCTCCATTTAACTTTGAGTTTGTGATGCAAAATGGTATAGTCCTTTATAAGGATTATATTTTTTAGTGATCTCATGTTGCCCTTGATTTCACAAGTTGAAAGTAAGGTTCAGAGTGGTAGAAAGTTAAATGTTTCTAAGTTTTTCCTATTTACTCAGATTTTGTTTAAAGAATTCTTCAGATTAACTATATTGTTGGGTGATGAGAACCACATTTTTGACAAAGGAAAGATGAGACAAAAAAAAATTGAAGGCTTTGGGCAATCAGTCCTGGTTTAATTATTTCAAATTAGGGAAGAGGTGGAGAGATAATATGACTCTATTCAGAAACATATATATTTGTAAAAGGTTTCTTTCTTTTTCCTTCTTTAGGTCTGTCTATTGTGAGGTTTCATTTTTTTTATCCTAGTCTACTTTTCTCAGAGATCTGGAATCTAGTGTTGAACTTGCATTCAACCTTCCCCAATTGGAGCCTATGTTAGTGTTGTTAAAATCTTGAAGAAAATTTGTTCTAAATGATAAAACCCTGCTAATTCTAGCTATCTCCTTAGGCCTTGCTTTCAAATTTTTAGCCATTGGTGGAAAACCCTAAGTTTCTAGCTCATGCTTCTAATTTGTCATTACCTTTTTTGAGTCACTTAAAATATCTTAAACCCATGTGCCTTATGTTTTATGTCCGAGCAGGGCTGTCCCTTTTAATATTTCCTAAATTTATTGGTGGGGTGATTAAATAATTTTGTTTTATTTCCCTAAAACCTAAGCCCTGACATAGTTTATATGTTTTCCAACTACCGTGCATCTTTCTTTGATCTTACGGTTGTCACTTTGCCTTAAAGCGCAAGATGAATTTCTTTATTAATCAAGATAATGTGACAGGTTGCTACATGTCCTCCTCTGATCTTGGGGATCCCTTTTACTTTTTGATCTTTAGCAATATTGTGCTTCATCAGATTAAACTTCATCTATTGTTGGCACTTTCCCTCAAGGTGGAAGATGATCTTGTTTTAATATTCAAGGTATTACGATGGATTGATACATAGCAAGTTGTCAGGTCTTGGGCCCCGTCTATGGTTGGTTATCAAGTGGTCAAGTCTCAGAATATCTTGTGGTTGGTGTGAAGCCTTAGAAATAAGATGCATAATAGTTAGTGTTCAAGGCATTTCCCCTGGTCACCACGTGTAAAGTGGTCGAAGCTCAAGACAAGGTAAAGACTGAACACTTTTCTATTGATCCAATGAATAGAACAAAGCCTCAAGGGAGATATGATCATGAGATAATCATCAAGGAATTGTGCCCTTTTTCCATGTGCACAAGGTGTGTCTGGCTCAGCATTGAGGAGAGGTAATGAGAGATCACATTAGATTTCATCTGATGGCTAGCGCATTTCCTTAATCTAGAGGTGATCATTAGATAGTATTCGAGGCATTGCACCTATGTGACACATGTCCTATCTAGGAGGTGGGACCATCAATCAGTAAAGAGGTGGTCAGGTAAGTTGTAGTCAAGTTAAATCATATCTAACAGTCAGTGCGAAGAATCAAAATATAGATGCGAAGCGATTAACCTTCAAGGCATTGCACAATCTTGACGCGTGACACTGTTGACGACATTATCCCGTAGGTTGCTGAGGTAGTTAAAAGTAAAGAAAGTTTGAAAAGATGAGATGGATAGCACAAAGGCTACAAGAAAATATGATAGATAGATAGTCTTCAAGACATTGCACATGCGTAATGTGTGTCTATCCCGATTAGGGCAGGTCAGAAGGGAACATGTGTTTCTCAGGACTGCTAATGTTTTGCCATGTGCAGGTTGATGGGGCATACAATTTCAAAGACAGGAAGCAGGTAAAGTTAAGATAGATGTAGATATATCATGTAGTCGTAGCACTACCACAAAAGGAAAGATGAATGTTGGTTAATGTTTGAGCCATTGTGATAGTGCGACGTGTGTCCAAATAGGATCCTAGCTCCTAGGTAACTTAAAGTACATTGATGAATTAGTTTTAAATATGAAAAAGGATGAAATCTTGTCTGTTGACAGTGAATTTGTGCCACCTGTATCTGTTAGAGTTAGATTTTTTGAATATTCAAATATATTTCTAGGTGGTGGCACTGCTTTCCAAATCACAGAGCTATTTAATGGATAAACCAGATCTTTTGGGGCAATTTATTGAAGTCATACAGTGTTGGGGGATGTTTTCTATTGACTATGATTTTATTAATGTCATGCCATGGTGTTAGGGTTTTGTTTTTAGAATTGTATACTTTCTATAATCCCTAGACTACTGCCTATCACTTTTGCATTAATGTTTTCCCTAGTCAAATTAGGTATGGAGATCATATTGTATTTTGAGATCTTTTGAAGAAAGATCAATTCGGTGGAGAATGAAGGATAAGTGTGAATTAGATGCAAAAGGATAGATTTCAATCAAATATGAATTCTATGGTTTCCTTCTTCTATATGTATCTTTCTTTTCTCTTTTCTAAGGGTCACAATTTCTTTGCAAGAATTCAGAGTAGGTTCCAAGTGTGGTTCCTCTGTAAATATTTTTTCCTTTTGTTTTAATATAGGGTGTTCTTAGTTTCCTTTCTGGTGTCAAAGAAGAACATCATTGTAAAATCAAGCTTCATAAATGAAATACCATTTGATTTCTGAATCATTGTGACAAAGACATTAAGGGTGTTTTAGTTTTTCCATTGTTGATCAACAATGGGGTCATTTAAAGGATGGCTATGATTTAGGAATTTTTTTTCAAATATGTATGATTTGGGATATCAGGGGTATGTCAACTTGTCTTTTAGTGGATGCTGATTAATGCATTTTCTATTCTAGGGTCTCTTCCAAGGGGAGAGTTAAATACTTTGAGTAGGTAATTGCATTTTTTAATAAACATTTGGATTCACAAGTAGAGATTGATTTTTTAGGGTATGTTTGGTGTAAGGCATTAGAAATATCAGACTATCTTGTCTTCTTTATTCATAATCTTCTTTGCAACATTATGTTTTAATCTATTGCACATTGGATAAGGCACTGGTCTATGAGAGATCTGGGGTATGAGAGCTATGGGGTATTTCAGAGATCCATTAATAAAATCATAATTGAAAATATTTTCCCTTTCATGTTGTTTGAAAGAGTTAGAGTAGTTCTAGGTTTCAAACATACTCTATGCAAGTGGGATACTACATAAGATTTGATGAAACATTGAGGTACATGTTACCCATAGGTTTGAAAACTATTCCACAGTTATATATCTGCAAGCTATTATTTGTCACAAGGAGTCATGTGTGTGCAGATTAGGTAGTGCCCACCTGAGTGATGTGGAGCTCAATGTAAAGGAGGTCTTTGAACCTTGTTGAATGTTGGATTTCCCTTGTATCCTTTCTGCTGAGGGTGTTGAGTTTGTTCCCTAGGTTAGCAATCCGACAGCCTGGTCTCAGAATATCATCTAGGAAAGGAGACTGCAAGAAAAAGAACTAACATGATAGTCAATGCAGAGGCACCATATTCATATCATCGGGGAATTATTAAATTTCTTAATGGAGAGGTGTTCACATATCAACCTAACTTGTTATGTTATTTAATACCATGCTCCCTCACATTTTCTCTCATTGGACTTAACTACATCAAACACTAATGAGTTCACATGATTCCACATTGATTGGAAGGACAAAATTCATCAAGCATGACTTTTCATGCCAACTAAATAAATACAACAATTGAACAAGATGTATGTCAACACTTCTCACCTTTATATAGTCCACATGATTTTCAAAAAATAGCATGCCAAGATTAACACTAATCCACCAAATTAAATTAATCAATGATAGGGATCCATGGAATAAATATTGATTAAACTAATGAATAATATATATTTTGGATATGATTTCGAATTGGATAACTGAAAGTCTCCAGACTAAATTTGAAATGAAATGACTATTAATTAGGTTCAATCCAATATGATCAAATTGTTTTATGTAAATTACTATGTGACGTGTATATTTATAAATTCCAAATATATTATGTGTATGTCTTAGATTTTGTTACACACACTTGTTGCCCATATTTCCTATATGTGCTATGGTTGAAATTGTTGTTAAATTTTAGGTTTTTAAAAATTTGCAAATTGTTGCGTAAAAAGTGATCTAATTTCAGGTTGATTTGGGTCTTTGTAAATTTAATAGTTTGAGTTAATGAGCACATAAGGTTGTGGTAAAAATTGTGCATTTTAATATTCTAGGCATGATTGCAAAATACCCCTTCTAATATTCTCAAATGAAGTAAAGTAAACTTTATTTCACCACTTTTGTTAATGTTGTGCTGAAACCCTTCACTGGCACTGCTATTATTACTTCATCCAGATAATACACATAAAAAAAGGAGGTGAAGCAATGGTTTTGTAGACTATCTTCAGAGGTCACTTTGAAAATATAATGACCATGCTGATAGTAGCTACTTTATTGTATCTTTGAGCTCTCAGGAAATTCTAAATTTCCAAAAGCAACCCAAATATTTCATGCATATGGGTAGTGAACTACTATGTGGTTGTACTCCTATGATTTATAGAATAATAGACATATATTAAACACACAATACTCTTCTTAATTTCTCATAGATTTAGATATCCACTTGGAAGCCAAAGACAAGAATGAACTAAATCAACATTTCATAATTGAAAAGTTCTAGAATGACTTGAGAGTAGTAAAGTATTGAACTACATAAAGAGAATTGCACGGAACTCACAATTCATTTCCATGCCTACAATTATCTCTTACAACTTCTATTGATGAAGAACTCATGTTTATGAGTGAGATAGAATAGATATTTGACTTGAATATATAATTAATAAATCATAAGCATTTAGAATTTGCAGGTTGTATTTCTATTTAACAAAATGAACATGGGACGTAGACAACCAGCTCTAGTTTTAAAGCTCCACCATGAGCATTTCTTTATGAAAATATTTTCCAATCAAATTGGAGCCTGTGTTGTTGAGCTGAATTTCAACTCTATTTTTTAAGATCCACCATGAGCATTTCTTTATAACTCCAGCTTCCTAGCTCTGTTAAAAACTTTTCTATAATGCAATGTTCTTCAAGAAATCTAGGGCCCTTTTGTTAAATATAATTATCATCATCTTTCCTTTTTGTGGAGGTGGAAAAGCAACAAGATAACTCCATCTTTGTAGCTCCATTGTGAGATTTTCTATAATGCAATATTATTTAAGCATTCTAGGGTCCTTTTTGTTGAATAGAATTATCATATTTCCTTGTTGTGGAGGTGTTTGTGGTAGCCCTTGTCAAGTTACCTTTATTGCTTTTGTTAATAGTAATTTGTTCAAATGCAGAGGGAAGAGTTTCTCCTTAACTAGCACACTTTGGTCTATTTAACATTGATCCCTTGTTGCCTAGGCTTTGGTATTTTGGTCTCTTTAGTATGTGTCTTTTGCCTAAGATTTACTATTTTTGTCTATTTAGTATCTGTCTACATTAAATGGTTTGGGGACATTGTTTTGAATCAGAATAAGGGTTGAAGCAATAATATCTGGTATGAAACAAAACCTGCGATATTATGTTCAAATTTTGGAATTAAAACAACAAAAAATGTGAAAAAGTTGTATGCATTCCAAAAAACTATCTTATTATCTGAAACTGAAAGGATATATATAATTTTTAGTACATCAAGAGTCACCACGGCCATAAGAATCCAAAACCAATACAAGATAAGAATCTTCCAGCACAAGCAACTATGAAGGGAAGGAAGACAAAGGGAATTTAAAATGAAGTATAAAATGTTTGCGTGATTGAAAACAAATAATACTTAAATAAATACAAACAAAAATGTATAAGTCATATTTTGTGGAAGAGAATGACATTGGAAATTTACCCAATGTGTCGAAGCTTCCAACGAGTTCCCCAAATCCATCAAAATTAGCCCCCTCTAATTCAAAAAAATTAATAAGGTATGATATATCCCAAGGTGTGTAACAACCTTGCATGATGTGGCACCTCTCCCAAGTCACCAAATTCTCAATTATCTATGGATGAGGAAGATACAATGGAAATGCGAGACATAATAATGATAATTATAAATCCTCTTCTCAAGGTTGAGATAGAAGACCCTAGACTATATAAACAATAAGTATGAGTTTTGAAACTTCTAACCAACATTTGGATGATGTAAGGTTATTGACCAATTCAAGATTCATGAAAGATGATAAATTTATAACTTCAAGAGAGTCTAGAGACTTTATTCTCAAACTCAAAGGATAATAAATTAGAGATAAAGTTGTAAAAATAAATCTTGAAAATAAAGACTGGGTCATATATGAGTTTTGAGCCTTTCTCCAATTATTTATGCAACTTGAACATTCTTCTTTATTAGTGGAAATTTCTCTTTTTTGTTCAAAAATGCCTTTTATATATTCTTTTATTTTTAAAATAAATATATGACACATGTGCTTGGTCTAAATCCTATTTGTTGCAAAACACCAAGGACATGAAGGTATGCTAGGGTCACTGATGGATCTTAGGGGAGATAGAGGCATGACCATAATGGGTCATTTGAAATGTAATCAGACCAAGATTGGTCATTTTATAATGTTTTGATAGTATGGTGATCATTTTGTAATATGATCATGATTAAAGTTTTGTAAACCATTGTTGGCACCTTGAGGCTAGGAGAGAACTCCTTGGGGTCACTTGATGATCCAAGGATAAATAAAGTTGTTTAAGACCTATAAGGTCAATATTGATTGTAAGTTTTCCATCAAAGCCATTAAGAGTTGTGTAATGCACTAAAAGTGTTAAAAGATGTAATGTTGCATTTATATGCAAAATACGCCTAATAAAGGATAATGTAAGTGTTTAAAGAGGATTTAGGGTCTAGATCTTAGGAATTGGTCCTAAGAGGCCTTATAATTTAATATAAATGAAAATAATATTGGGAGTTGTCGAGCTGACAACTATGTTGGCAACTAGACAACATTAAACAAATGTAACAATCAATTTATAACTGATTACAGTCAGTTTGGAGGATAGTTTCTTGGTTACTGGCAGTTTTTGGAGTGTAGAGAGTCTATTTAATAAATATCCACCTTAGTTTCAGGGGGTAGAGGTTTGTGAAAGCATAGAACCATTGTAATATGTTCTTGAAGTAATAAACAAAAATTCTTACACAAACAATTATTCTCGTCCGTGGGTATAGTAAAATTATTCTGACACATGAGAATGGAGTAAAATTATTGAATTTTGATTTTTTATTGTCTCCATGTCATTATTATATTATATCATTGACATTTAAGGTAGAGGAAGTCGGTTTAGTCTTGCCTATTCCTAGACTATGCAAGAAATCAACATTTTGTTCTTTTCAAGTCTTCAGAGATTCTTAGACTCTCCCACCTTTTGTGTTTAATGTGTCTGGTGGGAGGATTCTAATTTTGTATAGTATATACTTATATAGAGATTAATGCAGGGATATGCAAGGATGTGGTGGAAGAGACCAGAAATGGAGGCAAGTTGCTAATTGAGGGTGCAGGGAACAACACCTGTCATTAATCTAGGCATATACTCTAAAGGAAGGGTATGTTTTATGATGGATATTTGTTATTAGGAACCATGTGGAGGTTTAGGATCCCTTAGGAGGATATGGAAGTGTGTAGAAGATTACTTATGACAAATCCCTATCCTTTTAGTGATTCTTGTTGATTTAAATTCTTGTGACACCCCCGGACAAGGATAAATTAGAAGTTACCCCCAAATATTAAAAGAACACCTAAATTAATTTATAAAATTAGACTACATGGGGAGAACTTGATAACCTTGATGATACTACTAGAAAAGTGTGAGAGAGGGGAAAACAATGATGCAATTGCTCCAAATACAGTGGGTTGTTCAAGTCTAAATGAAGAGTATGTAGAGTCATATATATGGAACATAAAAAAAATACAAAGTAGTTTCTCAGGGGTGATTGATCCCCGCATTATTTATTGTTTATTTCTTTATTATGAGCCAAAGGGAATTCCAACACTCTATAACCCTATATTCACTCTAAATTTTGTCATTTTTTCATTCTTTTGAAAGTCACATCCGAGTGGACATACCACAACAAAGTGATTTTTTGGTGAAGTTTGATTAGATTTATTTTTAAAATAGTTTCTTAGGTTATTTTGTACCATTTTTAGTGATTGGGTCAAATTTCTAATGCAACATTTTTGGTCAAATTTGTCAAAAAGGGAAAAATCTTCTAGAAGCAAGTTGAAAATTATTTCAAAGGTGTGGGGATGTTAATTTGAGTGATTTTGGACATTACCATGTGTCTCCTTTTGTACAAACTAGTTAAGTTTGAACGTGATTTTGGCAAACAAATTTCATTGTAATATATATATATATATATTTTTTTGTGCATTCTTTCTTATCCCAACTTTGCAAGGTGCCACAAGAGGGTTTCACATGATTTTGACTTCATGAAAGTCTGAGATCAACATGTATCAGATAGAGAACTAGATGTTTTTTTATTTGCATGAAGTGATAGAAGGAAGGTTGGAGGAATGTGAGATTGGTGGGATTTTGGGAATAGTGTTTGGACTCTAACCACGCAAATATATCTCTTTAAAATCCCATTAACATAAGGACAAGTCCTCCCTTCTTGATCATATAGTGATCAAACATAGTTGTCATCCTTGTGACAGTCAAAACCAAGTTTGTAAAATACCTAAAATACATTGAATCAAGGTTGCATGCATATTTCATGTGTCCATAGGAGGGTTAGGGTCCTTAAAACTTAGGTTAAATAAAGTAATATCATTATTTGCATTGGATACATACTAATAGTTGTGAATATCTTATTCACTGGTAAAATCACAGTCACAGTCATGTTCCTTATTCCTAAATTTTTTTATGTCATGAGTGTATGAGTCTTGTGAAGAAGGAGGAATGTGTTTAGGATATCTATGTTTGCAATCTTCATGGTTTTTTATCTTCTTGGAACCTTGGGTAGATGTATTAGATGACTATCCTAACTGTGTTTTATGTCACAACCTAATGTAAGGAGGGTAGGTAGTGGGGCCAAAGGCACTACCAAATACCAAACCAGCTTGCAGATACACAACACGGAAGAAAAAACACAAGAAGGGGAGGAGAAACAATAGATATATCTCATTAATTGATCAAACTCAACACATGTCAGGCTGTAAGGCCTTCATGATTTTGGCCATATACATTCAAATGAATTATAGAATAATATTCATACATGCGAGCTCAAAGAAGTGCCATTAACATAAAATCTTCTATCACAATCTGATATCAAATTCCTACTCTTCTAATGAACTAATGACCCTAAACTAAGAACAAAGAAACAAATATATACAAGAGTCCACCAAAGAGGTCGGCACTAAAATCCCTAAGAGAGACCCATATTTAGGTCCACATAGATCCCAATGAGAGACCCCACATTAATGACGCCATGGAAATTAAATGTAGAATTTTGCTAGATCATGATAAACAACTCGATAAGAAGATAACCGAGAAACAACAACAACTCAGTAAGAACATAACCAAGAAACATAAACCAACTGGGTGAAAGAACCACTGAGAATCCAACATACACTAAGACTCATTGGTAAAGAAAGATAGATCAAGTAATTGAGAAACAATGATTACCAATCAGTTCACTCAGTAGCCTCCTAACAAGCTAAAGAACAAAATCAAACATATTTTTGATTGAGAAGGATTGCCAAGGACCCAAGATGATCCTACATTAGAGACCTAGGGTTAAAAGAAATGATTCCCTAAATCATGTATCAGGTCCAACCTAAAATGAATCCAACTTAAATTGAGAAATCCAAGATGAGTCTTCAATCGGTTTGTTCTTCCACTTTATCAGATACTCCATGTATTCTTTTCCTCTTGTACTTCTGCCAACTCTCTATTTCAAAATCTGTTCAACTTCCTCTATCTATTTCTTAGGATAATCACTTGGTATTGTAACTTCTTCATCAGGTTCATGATATTCATACAAGTCTAAAATATTGAATATAGGTGATATATCCATGTCGTTAGGTAATTCCACTTCATAAGTATTCCTACTATCGAATCTTCTTAGTTTTTTACAAGGACCAAATTTATTAATCTTTAATTTACCATATGTTCCAACAGGAAATATTCCTTTCTTCAAATGAACCATTACAACATCACCAACTTCAAAAATTTTATGTCTTCTTGATCTATTTGCACTATCATTTCTAATTACTTTTCTCTAGCTTCCATTTTACATCCTCATGCAATGTCTTCATGAACTCAGAAAAAAATTTATGCTTCAACACTTCATTTCTCTTCTCCAACAATGTCTCTCAAGTCCGATATACCTCTCGGTTGTGTTCCATGAACAATCTCAAAAGGTTTCTTTCCAATACTTCTATTTACTGAATTGTTGTATGCAAATTTTGCTTGTGCTAATATCAAATCCCAATTACTCAGTGTGTCTCCAACTAAACATCTCAACAAGTTACCCAAAATTTGATTTACAACGTTTGTTTGTCCACCAGTTTGTGGATGAAATGTATAACTATACCTCAACTCAGTGTCCAACTTCTTCCAAAGTGTTTTCTATAAATAACTCACAAACTGACTATCTCGGTCAGAGATAATACTCTTTGGTAATCCATGCAATCTGAACAATATCGTTAAAGAAAAGATATTTTATATGTATTGCATCTGATTTTTTCTTACATGGTATGAAATGTGTCATCTTAGAAAATCTATCCACAAAAAAAATTGGAATCATTACCTCTTGTTGTCCTCAGTAAGCCAAGAACAAAATCCATGTTGATATCACTCCAAGGTTTCTCAAGAATAGTAATCGGTGTGTACAAACCAGTATTCTAGCTTACTCCTTTTGCAACCTGAAAAATTCCATAGCTTTTCAAAAATTTCTGAACATCCTTATACAAGTAAGGCCAAAAATAGCTTTCCTTAATCAAAATCAATGTTTTATCAATACCAAAATGTCCATCCAAACCACTGCTATGTTTCTCCTTTATCAAATTAGTTCTCATTGATCCTCTCAGTATGCACAACTGAATACCTTTGAACAACATATCTTCCTGAATGAAATAATCTTCATACTTACTTGATTGATTTGGAATAGGTGCTCTGCACACTCTCCATTGCTCAGAAAAATCGAGATTATTTTCATACAAATGCTTCATATCATCAAAACCAAGAACTTCAATTCTCATTTCAGCCAAAAAAGATCTTCTTCTACTCAATGCATCATCAACTTGGTTAGAAACTCCACTCTTATGTTTAATCACAAATGTGAAACTCTGAAAATACTCTACCTATTTCATATGTCTCTGATTCAACTTATTTGACTACCCAAATATTGTAAAGCCTTATGATTAGTATACAACACAAATTCACTCAGCATCAAGTAATGTCTCCATTTCTTCATAGCTTGAATAATAGCCTAGAACTCTTGATCATAGAAAAAATATTTCCTTTTTGCTTCATTCATTTTTTCACTAAAGAAAGCAACAGGTTTACCTTCTTGAGTCAACACAACTCCAATTGCACTTCCACTTGCATCACATTCAACTTGAAATACCTTATTGAAATTAGGTAAGGCTAACACAATTAATTCAACAACCTTGTATTTCAAAGTCTCAAAACTCTTATCAGCTCCATGTGTCCAATTAAATTCTCTTTTGTCACCTCTCATTGTCTCAATCATAGCATTACAAATAGAACTAAAATTTCAGATAAACTTCCAGTAAAAAATTACCAGTCCATCAAATGATCTTACCTCACTCACATTCCTAGGTGTAGGCCAACTAAGTATACCTTCAACTTTCTCAGGACCCATCTTCAAACAATTAGCTAAAATCACAAAACTTAAATACACAAGTTGTTCTTTCATGAAGGAACACTTTTTCAGATTTATCAGCAACTTTTCCTCTTTCAATCTCTACAATACTTTTTTTATATGCATCAAATTCTCTTCTCTAGTCTTACTGATATCTGAATATCATCCAAGTATAAAATCACACATTTATTCAAGAATTTCTTCAGAACTTCATTCATTAAGCTCATAAATGTTCTCAGTGCATTAGTTAAACCAAAAGCCATAACCAACCACTCATACAAAGCTTCTTTAATCTTGAAAGAAATCTTCCATTCATCACCTTCTCTAATTCTGATCTGATGATATCCACTCTTCAAATCAATTTTGGTAAAATATCTTTCTCCACTCAAACAATCTATTATATCATCCATTCTCAGTATAGGAAACATATACTTCACTCTGATCTTGTTTATTTCTCTTGAATCAGTACACATTTGACACCCTCCATTCTTCTTAGGTTCCAATACAGTTGGTACTACACATAGACTCAAACTTTCTCTGATCAAAATCTTGCTCAACAATTCATGAACCTGTCAGTTAAGCTCTTCATTATCCATCGGTGTTAACCGATGTGGTACTTTTTTCGGTAAACTAGCTCCAGGAATTAGATCCCTACAATGAATAATATCTCTCATTGGTGGAAAACCATAAGGTACATTATCTAAAATAATCTCATTGTACTAAGTGAGTAACTTCTCAACTTCTGTAGGAATTTCATCTTCTATATTCCTACTCAGTGAGTAAATTCTCAATTTCTGCAGGAATTTCATCTTCTATATTCTTTTCAAATCCTTAACAAACTATCTACCTTACATCAAACAAACTTTCATAGATGTACATATCTCACCAACATATTCTTCAACCAAAGGTAACAAGATTTTGTTTCTTACCATCAACCCAAATAGAATATCTATTAAATATTCCATCATGTATAGCATGTCTATCATATTGCCAAGGTCTACCCAAAAAAATATGACAACAATCCATAGGCATAATATCACACAACACCTTATCATAATACTTTCCAATTTTCAGATTCAAAAAACATTTTTCACTCATGTATGTTCATCTTTGATCCATGAAATTTGATAGGGTTTCGGGTGCTTCATCCTTTCCAACTGCAAATTTGTGACCATTTCCTCAGATGCTATGTTCTCTAAGCTTCCACTATCAACAATCACCTTACAAACTTTGTTTTCAACTCTACATCTGGTTTTGAACAAAAATTTTCTCATCGGATCTTGCTTATCTTTCTCACTCCATAGTATCCTTCTAATCATGAGATTTCCTTCTTTCTTAGCTTCATACAGTGACTCCTCTTTCACCAATGGATTTCTTCTGCTACCGAGTTTATTTCTTGCATGTGTACACTCAAAATATCAATGTCCTTCTTCACTACAATTATAACAAGTTCCTTGGAACCCTCTTCTTCTATAACCACCTTGGGAGTAATTTCCTCTTCCTCCGTATGAACTTCCACCTTTCAATTCTATCTTTCCTTTATCTTGAGATGTGTCTAAAATTGACTTGTCTGGTTTAGATCTACTATTTTCACCATGAGATCTACCTTTTCCTCTAGGGAATCTACCAACTCTACCTCTTTATCTTTGTTCATATCTCTTGTTCAATATCTCCTTAGCTTTTAGGTAAAATAGATATGCTTCTCCAATGCTTTCCATCTTCACCAAACTGATCTCATCTTGTCTAGAAATTCTCAATCTATTTAGATATCTTGTTACTCTTTCTACCTCATCTTCCACATGTCTAGATCTGATGTCTAATCTATAGAATTCTTTAGTATAATATTTTACCAAGCTATCTTTCTACTTCAAACTTTGCATTCTCCTAATCAGGTTAATATAATAATAATAAGGTAGAAACTTTCCTTTCAATTTGTTTATCATCTTATCCCATACCTTGATTTTTTCTTTACCTTTCTTCTTTCGATCCAATTGTAGATGTTACCACCACAAGGATGCATGAAATTTCAACTTTGTGCTTGCAATCTTCACTTTCTTCTCTTCTACTACATTCTCATACTCAAAATATTTTTCCATCTCAGTTATCCAATCTATCAATTCATCAGAATCAAATTTACCACTATACTTTGGAGGATTAAATTGAGGTGTGGATTTCAAACTTGTCAATGCTCATAGGAATCTCTCTTCTTCCTGATCCATAAAAGGTTAAGGTGTAGCTTCGCCTTGCACTTCCTCCAATTCATCATCACTAACATCTTCAAGATGTCTTCCTCTATGCTGGGTTATCTCAACAACTTCCAATCTAGCAGCCATCTATCTTAGCATATAATCTAGACCTAGATTTGCATTTCCTCTCCCATGAACCATATTGAATCCCTCTGCAATTGTAGGTCATATCACAATTTTCTACCCCAAAACAATATCACCTAGCTAGGTTAGGGCTTACAAGAAAAAAAAAACTTAGATCTAAACTTTTCTATGATACCACCTAACACAAGGAGGGTAGGTATTGGGGCCAAAGGCACTCCCAAATACCAAACCAGCTTGCAGATACACAACACAAAAGAAATAACACAAGAAGGGGAGGAGAAATAACATATATACTTCATTAATTGGTCAAAATCAATATTGTGCAGGCTGTAAGGCCTTCCCAGTTTTGGCCATATACATTCAAATGAATTACGAAATGATCTCCATACATGTGAGGTCACAGACCTTCCATTAACATAAAATCTTCTATCACACTGATACCAAATTCCTACTCTTCTACTAATTTGATGCCCCTAAACTAAGAACATATAAAAAATATATACAAGAGTCCACCAAGGACGTCAACACTCAAATCCCTAAGAGAGACCCAGATTTAGGTCCACACAGATCCCAATGAGATACCACACATTAATTATGCCATAGAAATTAAATACAGAAGTCATCCAAATCATGATAAAGAACTTTGTAAGAAGATAACCAAGCAACATCAATAAATCGGTAAGTAAATAATCGAGCAAAAGAAACCATCTCGGTGAAAGAACCACCGAACATCCAACATACACGAAGACTTGTTGGTAAAGAAAGAAAAAAAAAGTAACTGAGTGTATCATCTTAAAATGGAAGCACTTCCATGTTAAGAGCATTTAGCCCTCCTTAGGGGATGTTTTTGACCTCCATCATATCATCCTCCTGTTTTTGCATCATCTCATGCTTCTGTGCTGGTTCAGGACCCTGATTAGGCCTCTTCGGGCACCTCCTACCCCACCTGGCATATTTTCTAGGGGTTCTGACCCCCTGGGTCAAGGTCAACCTTGACCTTGACCTAGGTCAGGGTCAACCTTGACCCTAACCTGGGTCCCCCTTTCAAATCAGGAAACTTGTCGGCTACCGAGGCTCATCAAAAATTTAGTTTTCCCTCTTCCGGGTCAGCTGTTTCAGGTTCCAAAGCATTGATTCCAAAATTATATTTAATATAGGTCCTCTCCTAGGGGTAAAGGCTGTAATGGGAATTTAATCCTCCTATGTAGGCCTCCTTAGAAGATTGTGCCCTAATTTCATATAAAAGGGAAGTTTTCTCTCTCATTTTCTGTAAGTCTTCTAAATGCAAAAAGCTCTAACCAAGATTTTGTCAAGAAGAAAAAGGTTCAAGAATCAATTTCCAAGCTCTCAAGGTGTTCAAGTCTTCCTCTCAATCATTCAAGTTCTCCATTGAAGATCAAGGATTCAAGCTTTCAAGCCTTTGAAGGGATTAGGTGCAAACATTCAAGATTCATCATTCAAACCCTAGATCTAGCTACCGGGTGATACCACAATAGTGGGTTACACTTTTTGGGAGGAAGGAATTCGTCCCAAAAAGCGTGACCCACTAAAACAACTTTATTTGTTTCGATCGAAAATGCTAATTACTTTCGATCGAAATAGACTAACTTTCGATCGAAAGTAGCTAAACTAGGTACTTTCGATCGAAAGTAACCTAGTTACTTTCGATCGAAAGTAACTAGGTTAGTTTAGCGGAATAAACTCGTCGAAACAGTCATTGTGACTGTTTCGGCTGGGGTGAAAGTAACAGTGGCTCCGGGCTTCCGTTTCATCAAACGTCAATACATCAGGTTTTTCACGTTTCTAATTTCTATATTTTATTGTTTTATAATATATATTGTTTGTATATATGTATTTTAATGTTTTTTAATATATATTGTTTG
>MU223326.1:132861-146907 GCA_018584345.1 Thuja plicata
TTCATAGTAAGGTGGGCATCTTACTAGGTGAGATAATCACTTTCTCTTCTCTCTTTCGCTTTCATGCTAGTAGGATTAGATCATGAAGCTATGTTATCTATGGTGTTGTTCTTGTCTTACTTATGTAATCATCTATGTTTTCTATGATTGATTGCTTTTTATTTCCATATCTATATGTATGTATGTTGAGTTAGAATCCTTGGTTTTGGGGTTCATATCCCTGACTTAGTGATATTCTACCTCGTTGCAATCCACTAGGATTCTTTTCCTCTAAACTTTACCGCGAGCACATTCAATTTTTGTACTCCTGCAAAAGTGGGGGCTTAATGTATCATTTTAAAATGGAATCACTTCCATGTTAAGATTGTTTAGCTCTCCTTAGGGGATTTTTTGACCTCCATCATATTTTCCTCCTATTTCTGCATCATCTCATGCTTCTGTGCTAGTTCAGGACCCTGATTGGGCCTCTCCGGGCACCTCCTACCCCACTTGGCGTATTTTCCAGGGGTTCTAACCCCCTGGGTCAGGGTTGAACTCAACCCTAACCTAGGTCAAGGTTGACCTTGACCTTGACCTCGGTCCACCTTTCAAATAAGGAAACTTGTCGGTTGTCGGGGCTCATAAAAAATTTAGTTTTCCCGCTTCCGAGTCGGCTGTTTTGGGTTCTGAAGCATTGATTCCTAAATTATATTTAATATAGGTCCTCTCCTATGGGTAAAGGCTTTAATGGGAATTTAATCCTCCTATGTAGGCCTCCTTAGAATATTGTTTCCTAATTGCATATAAAAGGGAATTTTTCTCTCATTTTCGGTAAGTCTTCTAAATGGAAAAAGCTCTAACCAAGATTTTGTCAAGAAGAAAAAGGTTCAAGCATCCATTTCCAAGCTCTCAAGTGTTCAATTATTCCTCTCAAGAATTCAAATTCTCCATTGAAGATCAAGGATTCAAGCTTTCAAGCCTTTGAAGGGATTAGGTGAAAACATTCAAGATTCATCATTCAAACCCTAGATCTAGCTACCATAGTGGTGTGATCTTCCTTCAAGATCCTTTGTGCATCCTCAAGAATCTTTCATCATCTCTTCAAAGTGGATTTCAAGCATAAAATCATGGAGGTTTATGTTTTCTAAAGTCCATTGCTTTCATACTTACATACTTGCATATATTTGAATTTTAATTACATATCTATTGAATATCATAGCTTCATTATTAGATTCAATTCTACTACTTGCTAGCATTCTGTACTTTATTGATTTCAAGGTTAATTCCTAAATTGGGGTTTGACCAAGGCAAACCCCTCACCCACAACAAAAAATCCCCTTTTTCTTGTAGGTATAGGTTCAGGATTGCAGATTTGAGACCAAATCTAGATACCCTTTTCAGCTTTCTTTCAGACGGCACAAATAGATTTTCTGTCAAACCTATGCAGGTCAGGGTTGACATTATTGGGTCAGAGTTGAAATTTGTGGGTCAAGGTCAACCTTTTTCATAAGACGACATCAGAACGGAAAAATATTTCTGGGTTTTTTTCGTCTCTGCGTTCTGGTCTAGGATCAACTATCAATTTTTCCAGAAATAGTCCATAGACCTCAGAAAATAGAATTCTTTGATCTACAATATTTCAAGGTTAGTGCATTTCTCCAATTCCTTCAATTACTATCACATATCATTTCTATACATATAATTAATAGAATTTAAGGTATCTCCTTTGTTATTCTCCTTTCCAAATAGTTGATTCATTTGTGCATTAGCCCTTCTCTTGGGTTGATCAACTTGGATCTCCCATTTGTGCATTTGAGGGTGAAAAGGAACATCTTATCTTCTCCTTAATCACAATTGCAATGCTTAATCAATACAATTCAATTAAGGTTAAGGAGTTCAATACAATCTAGGCAACTCAAAGAAAAATTTACACATTACATTTTAAGATAATTAATAATCTATCAAACCATTCTTTCTTATCACATTATACATTTTTAATAAATATATCTCTATTTCAATCCTCCCTTTTATATTTTAGTAAGGAAGATCTTTTCGTACCTTACATTTTGGTGACATCGATTTCATATGTTACACTGAGCAACAATAATTACCAAGCACTTCACCAAGCAGCCTCCAAACAAGCTAAAGAATAAAAGAAAACATTTTTTTGGTTGAGAAGGATTGCCAAGGACCCAAGATGCTCCTGCATCATAGCCCTAGGTGTAATTACATGTATGAAGGAGTGGTGTATGTGTAAAATTGGATTTGGAGTAAAAATGTTCATATGAATAAGTAAAATAGTGTAAATCCTCAATGCACAAGAATCTGAATCTTTTGAACCAAGTCAATAGGTTGGGCTATGGAGTTATTTGACTATCGTAGAAGGTCTTAGTTTACATTGAGTAACAATCCCAAGACTAATGTAAAATATTCTATCTTGTTCTTACAATTTATGGCTATTAGGGGTTTCTTTATGGCTCCTACTAATGATCAATGCAAGAAGAATGATCATAGAGTTAGGACCCTCAATCTGATATAAGAGGGAAAATAAGAAAGGAGGAGCTTCTACCCCATTGGCGCATGCACACAATACAAGAAAAATGAACAAAAAATTTGCATGATATTTCTATGATTGAGATGTGAGCATAGAAAAGGACACGATTCACAATGGAGGTCAACTTATCATGTTTGCATTGATCGCCCTACCCCCTACAATCATGTGTTTGAGCAGAAGAGATAGCTGAATCGAGAGCTCTTAGAATTTCAATGATTGGTGGTAATAAGGCAATTTTGTTTTTTGGGATAGGGTCTTTAGTTAGACACTTGACTGGCACATAAGTATATGATGTGCTATTGAAGAATCCCCTACTATCTAAAGGGAATTTGGAGGGCATTTCATGCACTATGTCAAGGCATTTCACCCTACAATATTTATCTACTCGCCATTTTGGAAAGCTGTGGCATGATTTAGGTTATATTTTGGAAATAAAAAACAATTGGTAATGTTGATGCATACCTACTATAGATCATAGCATTCATGACATTCACGACATTTGGGGGTAGAAGCTTCATAAAATTCACGGCTTCACAACATTCAGCTTCTGAAGAATGGGGTGGGCTTCCACAAAATTACCTTTCGACCGCTACTTCTTTTGCACGATAAATAAAAATAAATTTTCTCTATCTTTTTTTTTTAAAATGTGTGCTCACAATCGTCGCAATTGTGACATTTTAAAGAGTGTTGGCATTGCACCGGTATCAGGTACTATTGCAAAAAAAACACCAATTTCACAAAATGTGCCCCTTCGTTGGAGATGACCGTCCGAAAAGAGGCCCAAATGTATTAGTGTCAGGTCAGAAAGTTAATGCTTCCAAATCCAAGGTTTGAATATATAACACTTCTAATAAAGTATCAACGTCATAGAAAAAAACATTGGGATATAATCTCCCATGAAAATATTTGGGAATACCTTTTTTCCATGGAGTAAATAGGTCATCTTATTAGAATCATATTATGTCTTCTATAGTAAAGAGAATAACATATTTGAAATCAAATTGGTTGTCTTTAGAAAAGAGAATAATCATGATTAAATTAGTTTTGAGTACCATTCGAAACTATATAATAATAATTCTACAAGCCTGAAAATTAATTCTTCAACAAATTGAGAAACAGTTAAGGATTTTTCTGTGGAAAGGATGGACACTAAAGCTTAGATTTCCCTTATTTCTTGGTAGAACATTTGTAAATATAAATGGGAAGGATAATCAAGTATTAATTTTTTAAATGATAAGAAATATCAACCTTGGAGCTAATATATTATAGAATCTAGTCTCTAAACCAACATCTAAATGAGCATACATCATGCAATTTAAATACATGGATTCCACTCAACCTGAGATAATTTTCACTATGTCCAACCCTCCAAAAGGATCTTCCATGTGGAATTTCATTCTTATATGTAGAGAGGTAATTTTTCCTTTTCTTGGTTGGTCAACTTTGGAGACAAGGCTAATTTTAGGAAGATTCATGGAATGGATCCCCACCATTAGATAATAATGCAAATCTTTTAGAAGCTAAACAAGTGCTTCAAAGTTCTTGGAGTATTTTGGTCAGAAACTATAATATTATATCACATTCATAGAATTAATGTTCATATCAATGGAAATATTTTTCCCAACTCCCATTTCCTTCAAAGCAGTTTAGCGATTGCTACAATCAATCCTAAAAGAGAGATCCCTTCATATATCAAATTAATCGAATAGCCTCATTTCGGATCCCACTAAATTAGGCCAATACTCAAACAAACATTGCTATCTATCTTTAAAAGCTACAAGTATGAAGGGTAATTCTAGGACTTATTCAATTTTCTGGAATGATGTTGTGTTACCAAAGGTTGGGGCTTTCTCTTGGTTGGTCCTATAAAATAAAATTTTAACCAATTCCAGGCTATTCAAGATAGACATTTGTTCAAAATTTAATTATGTCATGTGCAATCAGTCAACTAAAATAACAAATTACCTTCTTCTCTAATGTCCTTTTGCCTAGGAATGTTGGTCTTGGCTCCAAAATAAATTAAAGTGATCTTCCTCATAGCCAAACTCACTTATCAAAGTTTTTAATAGATGACCTCTCTTTCATATAGATTCCTCTTTTTTGTAGTCATTTGGAGATTTTCTCCTCCAATTCTTATTTTGTCTCTTTGGTGGGAGATATATAAAAGGATATTTCAAAAGAAAAGCATATCTACATATTAATTTTTAGACAAAATTGAATTATCAGTCTCTGAATGTGAAAAAGCTCATACAACAACATTTAAAAACCAATCTTCCAAATTTATTTTTGAGGATTTGCATGTTGACATTTGGCCTTTCATTTTTATCCCCTTCAAAAGATTTCTAGTCCACATTATGTCAGCAAATAACATTGGAAAAGATGTCAAAATGGAAACATCCACCAGAATGTACTTTTAAGCTGAATTTTGATGGCTCATCTAAAGTAAATCTAGGCCCTTTGGGGGTGGATTTTATATTTAAATATCATAATTGGATAATCATAGCAGCGTAAGCTTTCAAATTATCTCCCGATTGAAATACAGTTGCAAATGCTTCAACATTAATCAAAGGGCTCCATTTAGCTGTCTCCCATAAAGTTCACGATATTGAAATTCAAGGGAACTCTCAAGTCATTATAAACTTTCTTATATCTAAATAGATTAGCAATTGGAAATTGAAATACATATTTTCACAAGTTTTGAATTTGTTATCGAGATCTTTAAATCATACTCTTTAGCACATTGTTGTAGGTAAGGCAATCAAGTAAAAGACTTATTACCAAATTTAGTAATTGGGATCCATGGTGATGATAAAAAATACTTAGAAGGTGAACTGATTTAGTATTGTAACTCTAACCTTCTTTTCCAAAATTTGTCTACCATTCTTCTATACGAGATTCAACTATCTAAAAGGGAAAAAGCACAAATTCTTTTTCAGGGCTCGACAAATTAGATTCCTACTTTGGTAGTGCTTTGGATATGGCTTGGGATTTTAAGTTCAAGTGTCAATTTATTCTATGAAGTTAGAATTAGGAAAGTTTAAGGCCGGAATGGAAGTTCATAGTCAACAAAGTGGTCAAGGGATTACTGACGTGGTTTTTATTTCTAATTGTTTTTTATTTTGTAGGTTTCTTCTTGATGGGAATATGTTATTTTACATTTTTTTTTTTAAATATTTCCTACTCCATCATGTTGTAATTAACATCTCTCCTTTTTCTAAATAATGATGGCATGTAATTATTTCCAATTTTTAAATTGTACATGTATTATAAGTGAAATACACCTACTTTTCTTATCCTTATAGATGGCACAAGCGAATGGACATAATTTTTACTTGGTTTTTCAAGTGGCATTGTCAACATTTCATCAATTCTTATTTCTTAAATGGGAATTCACTTCATTCGATTTTTTCATAGCCTGCAAAATCTAGACAGATCTAGTTTTCCCTTCTTTCCGTTGTATTATGTTATTAATACCAGGATTTGAAGGAGATTTTTCTCTCCTCAATGGTACAAATTTAATAATCCATCCATCACTATGTGACACTACAAGTAGGTGGCTCAATTTGTTTGAAAATTCATCTTCAAATAAATCATGGGAAACTTCACTCAAATTTAAAATATGCATTAAATATTTTCCTTCGCATATTTTCTGGCTTATTAATCATCTTTGGAAATGGCTTGTTTTCATTCCAATTCCATTGGTTTTAGTTATTCCTTTGCTAATAACATCAGTATTTATTTTTCCATGGTTTATAATCCTCTCAAAAATTGATTTTTTTCTATCTGTTAAGAATTGGGAATGTCTAATTTCTTTGCCTTTCCTCAATATATATATGAGGAGAGTATTCAAATGCGAAAATTGGAAAATATAGATAAACATTCAAATAATCATTGGAGATGAAATTCTCATTCCTCAAGCTCCTATGGTTTTATTCCCATCACAGGTGTTGATCCCTAAAAGGCTTATGCCTAAATAAGGGCAATTGGGAAGTTACACAAGAGTGGGATTGAATGCGCCCTTTAAAATAACCTCTAGGATTTTGGAAGTTGACTATTCATGGTGTTGTTTTTGGGAAAAGGGGAAGGAAGATAAACCAAAAAATGGCCAAACTAAGGCAATGCACTAGAGATTTTAAAACCCTTTGAATTTTCCTTCAGAAATAACTGAAACAAATGACCCCAAAATATTGATAACAAAATGCCATAGAATCTTCATTGTTGGAAAGAGAACATAATGCTAAAGTTAGATAGACATAGTGCATACTCCCCCTTTTGATCTACATATATGTTCCTACTTTTTTTACAATAATGCCAAAAACTATGTTTAAAATGTATATACAAAGGTGTTCAAATCTTACAATTTGTCAAATATAACCTTGAAATGTACCTTCAAAGTACCAAGTGATTTCTCCCATGGTTCTTTCAGTGTTGTAAGTGCAATTTTATGTCCATTTAAGCCCAAAGGCAGATCATCTATGTTGTCAATTATACTCATGTCAGGAGTACCTATCAACACTTATTCTTTCTTAATATATGCTTGTATAATACCCATGTGTGGAGTCAAGAATCCTTGTAGTTATAACAATGTCAGTCTTATGCTATCCTCCTCATCAACTTCTATCTTTTTCCTCTTATTTTTCTTATCAGTAATCTCTGTTTAGTTTCAGAATGACCAGGGATATTATCCTTTGGTGTCTCAGCTCAGCATCATTTTTAGTACTATGTTCACCTATACCAGTGTTATTTGTTTCTTTCTCTTTCTTTTGAGCTTTCTGTTGTTCACCTTTCTCTATATTCTATGGTTGATCAATGGTCTCATTGAACTATTTTGTATCCAAGTACTCTATGTTGAATCATCAACCTTGTTTGCTTCAACATCGACTGTGTCAACATTAATCTCAACCAGATTTAGATCAAGTGAAGACTGAAGTGGCACATCTTCAACTTTATCTCCAACCATGGGAGAGTTGGAATAATCAGTGATATCCTCAGTTACAACATCATCAGCTGAATCCTTGGTTAGGTCTATATGTATAACCATATTTAGAATGTTTCCTAACACATATCCTATTAATTCATTCAAAGTGAAAGAGTCATCTACTTGATATGTACCTATTGTATCTGTTACCTATGGTGGTTGAATATTGAGTATCCTTTTCTATATCATCACTTCCTCATCTTCCACTTCTTTCTCCTTTCAATCTAGAATATTTTCATTTCTGTGTCCAATACTGAATCTATTCTTGTATTTCTTAAAGTGATTCATCTATTTCCTTTATAGTCAAATGAGTCACAGTGTAGGTAAGTGTTCTCTCTCTTAGCTCCTTTTTAGTTTCTAGTGTTGACTCCCATATGTCATTAACATTTCATAAATTTTATTAGCAATATTGCTTTTAATTTTATTTGGTGTTCTGATGAATCTATGAAAGTGAAATACAATAAAATATTCAATAGTTTTCTTCTCCTCATCAGAAAAACTAGAGAATTTGAAATCAGTGATGTGACCTATCACTCCATGCTCTCTTATTGATTTTTTAATTTCAAGTGCAGTCCGAGGAATATTGAAATTTGTCTCTCTAGACTTCCCCAAGTCAGCGATCTCCTTCTCTGAATCAGTTCTTTCACTATATACTTTAGTTTTCTTCTTTTTATTGCTAGGAGAGACCTTTGACTATCCTCTAGCATTTCTCTTTACATATTTCCTATTCTTAATAGTTTGAGATCCCTCAGGTCGCATAGGGTTAGAATTTTAACCTTTATCACTCTTCTCCATACTAGACTCTTCTACTGATGGTAATTCTGGAATATTGCTTTGAGTACTTACCAAATTCCTCTTCCTTTTATCATAAGCATCAGTAATACTTTTCAATTTATCACTAGTGGAACTTCTACCTTCACCTAAAATAAATTTATCTTCTAGTTTACTAATGATCTTCTGTGTTTTCTTTTCCATTCTTGGTTTTTTGAGTTTTAGAGTAATTCTTTCATATGCCTCCTCAAAATTACTATATCTCTTTGCTTCTTTGTTAATTGGTACATTCAACAAAGCTTCAATGTTGAGGGTTAAAAAATATTCCTCAGTCTCATATCCCATCTCTTGAATCCATGAAATTATAGTATCTACCACTTGTATCTTACAAGTGTCAGTATCAACTAGAAAACAAATCGTCTTTGCACTTTTTCCTAATGTGTGGAGGTATCCTATACCTCTTATGCATTCTATCCTAAAAGTTTTTGAAATATCCCCACATTGCATTATTTAGGTTATCACCTAATTCACTTATGTATTCATTTATTTGATATAAATCAAGTTTATCTATTTTCCAATTTACTGTTCCTTTGACAGGAAAAAAAATGGCACATAGAAAAACATACATCCCAAAAGTATTCCAAAATTTTGTGATTGCTTTTTGTCTGTCTATATTCTCTTGAAATTTTCTAGAAGCTATGACATAACCATCTCTACTAGTTCGTATCATGTTCCTTCCTTCACTATCTAATAAGCTACATGAATAGCTCCACAGGACACACTATTCAACTGAATAGATTGATAAAATTTATATCTGACAATCATTGCGACAAACCATACTTCTTGATCTTCAATTTCATCAATCGTCATTTCTCTATGATCTTGTTTAGACTTCATGAGTTGCACAACTTTCTTTGTAGATATTTTCCTTAGGGTAAAGGGTTTCACGTCTTCTGAGAGTCTAGTTATCAAATGTATCAAATCCATCATGATCTTGATTGGTTCCTCCAACCATATGAATTGTTCATGAAAATGAATCAAAACATATCTCGTCCATTCTTCCTTAAAACTCTCAGTTAAGTCCATAATATGTGTCAAACCCTTCATTTAAAGGTGTTTGAACTCATCTTTGAGTTCATTTTCATTGCACATAGTTAAATACTCCTTTTGTAACTATTCATTGCCCAATTCAAAAATGTTACAGTGAATAAAATTTATTACGTCTCTGATCAATAAAACTCAAGGTGGAATTAGGGATAGGGCACCAATTTTTTCAACTTTCGTTTCCTTCAATGGATGTAACTTATGTTCAGGTTCCCCCTCCTTAGATATATTGACCAACGTAAGTGTAGAAACCCTTGACACCATATTAAACCATATAGATTTCTACTTTGTAACCTTAAAAATCCAAATTATTTTCCCAAATGATTTTTTCTCTCCTAAATATCTCAGTTAGGTCTTTCAAATTCATAATTTGAATCTCTGAAATTGATTAGCTCAGATAGTTCTGACAATGAAATCACACTTAGCTCTCATAAACACTCTTCAAAATGCAAGGCACATAATGAATAGGTTTACGTCTAATTTATTTTCCCAAAAAGATAACCAGCGGCTAGTTAAGCATTAAATGTAGTTAACCGATCTCACTCCATCGATTGTAACTTCCACCGATTAGTGGAAAAATTAGAATTAAAACATAAGTTTGATAAATGATAAAATCAATGATACATAGCAATATATTTCTATGAAATTTATCAAGTATAACATCAATGCATCTTATTATACAGATAGATATTACCACCCATCATTGTAAGGGACAAGTTAGACTGAGAAATGAAATGCAGTTCCTAAGAAAAACTTACTTGCTTAGTTTCAGGATGATACCCCTAAGCCAGAGGATGTAGGGTTACTTGTTGAGGTGTTGACATCTTCTTTTCTTTCTTATTTCTTCACCCAAACCTTTCTCATCTCATTCCTCACTTCTTCAACATTAAAGTCCTTTTGCCTTTATCATCTTCATTACTTGGTGACTTGTTCTTATATCTCCAATCTCTTGCTAGATGTCCAATCTTATGACAGTAGAAACATGCCATACATGTTGTGCTCCATGGTCCATCATTACCTCTAGGGTTACTTAACCAGTAATTCAAAGTGACATGTCCATAATTTTCACAAATAGTGCATGAAACATTCATGTTACCTTCTCTTCTTAGAGTATTCACCAATTTGTTTGTTGATCTATAATGTTCTTCCTTGTGTCCAAAATTATTGCATGAATAACAGTAACTATTGAAATTCCTTTCAGATAACCTATTACTGATTCTTGATCTGCACTCGTAGGCTTCATGACCATAGTTATTAAAATTGTAACAATAACCATTAAAATGAGTGGTTCTTGGTCTATTTACCAGTTGGCTTATGCAAACATTAAGAGTGTGTCCAGGCTTTCCACAATTAAATCATGTGGGTTTATTAGGTTTCTTACCTTGTGGACTTGTGTATACCTTACGAATGTTAGATTTTTTCTCAACACCAGACTTGGATTATTCTCCTTTCTCAAATTTTCTATCACCAGTAAATCATAGTCCATAATTATCTCTAGGATGCCTTTGATTCTTAATTTTCTCATCGATCTTCTACATGCTTTGCTTATATTTCTTAAGTTTTTCATAAATGTCTCTCTCTCAATCTTCATTTCTTCTTTCAATCATTTATTATCCTTCCTCATTGATCCATTTTCAGCATATAGTTTTACATTCTCATCATTGGTGTCACTCAGTTGTTCATTCAATGTATGGCTCTCATCTGTCAATCTTTGAATATAGTATTTTTCTTTCTGATTAGTTCTTCAACATTTTCCTTTGTAGTTTCAACAGATCTCTTTTCATCTTCAACAACCCTCATTCCTTCAAGCATTTCACACATCCTTATAGCTTGACTTTCTTGTTCTCTTTTCATCTTGGATGCTTCATCATTTAGGATCTTGTTGTTTTCTATAAGATCTTCCTCAAATTCATCTGAGTTAATACTTCCTTCAGATTATTCATTAATATTGTCTAGACTGTCTCTTAGTTGTCCAAACAATTATTTCCTTTTTGCCTCAGAAGCCTTAACCTTGTTCTTTAGTTCTTCAATCATCTCATAAGCTGTAACCAACTATCTTTCATACCTATAGCTTTCCATCTCCACAAATATACTCATCAATTTTTGAAGCTTTCCTTCTAGATATTTAAGCTCTAATACCAATTATTGGAAATAATAGGTACTAAGAGGGGGGTGAATCAGTACTAATAAAACTTTCATACTTTTACCAATACCTTTCAATAACAACAAAAGAAACATCCAAACTATATAGCATAAAATTGTAAGTGTAAAGTGAAAGTACAGTAAATCAAATAATGATACTTGTACACACATAACACTTAGATTTTTATCATGGAAACCCTTGATTAGAGGGAAAAACCATGGTGGGGATGACACACACAATCTTCTCAGTGCACTAGAAAAGAGTGCTCTATTAGGAGCTTACAAAGTATCACTTTATAGGTGACTCACCCTATTAGGAGTGACTGCTACCTTGTTAGAAGTATCTAAATTCCTATTATAGACTACCTAGTTAAAGCATTTTATCTCACTATTACAGTGTTCACCATGTTAAAGTATTTACAAGAAAAAGTCTTATTAGAGACTACCAGATTAAGGGATTTATATTCATGTTGAAACTGTTAGGAATACAAAAAAATGACTTGACCTGTAAAATACACTTTAATATGTTGATCAGGTCCTTTCATGGTCTACTCTGAATAATTTTTGTAATATTCTTCAACAATTGTTGTTCAAAATCTTAATACTTCAACTATCCTCTTGTAGCCTCTTGCCTTCAATGGAAAACCTAATTAGGATTAAGGTTTCCTCCAAAATTGATTTATCATATAAGACAAACTCATAAAAACATTGTATTCTCACCATTTCAGCCAAAACAAACTCTAAGTTGTCTTCTCCAATGTGAAATAATTCTTAATTATTATTGGTCCAAAATTTGCATTAAATTCATAATTAGATCTGTAAACAACTACCAAGAAATTAACTTAATCAACTCTTAAAATAGTGTTCTAGATTTTTTATGCTATCTAGATTCATTGAATCTTGCACCGCCATAACCTCTTTTGATAATATTTCAAAACTATTCTTTATCCTTTAAATTTTACTTATTCACTAAAATGACCGCTTGGTAGTGTTGTCACTAATTTCCTTTACCGGTATGACCTAAGTGGCATGGTCATAAATCTTAGTTCACCTGTATTCTCTGAACCTTCTAGTGTACTGATAGTATACTTGACTTTTCTAGCTGATTTGACCTTAACATGTTCTCTAATTCACCTGTTTGTTTGTTTACCTATTCTTCTCAACTCGTATTTACCGATTGGGTAAGCTATATACCGATTGAAATATATTCATGTACTCATTTCGCAAATTCCTTACCTATGTACTAGATTTCTAGAAATGACAACATATACTCTTATGATATCATTGTCAATGTCATTCTGATATCATCAAAGCTATGAATTGAATTGATGAGGTCACAAATGGGGGACCTCATCCACATTTAAACAATGATCAATCACACCTAAATGGAGTATGAAATTTTATGGAAATAACACGACCACAACAAATAAACCTTTATAGCATACCAATACTAAAAGGGGGACCTCATTCACATTTAAACAATCATTAATAAAAGAATAAAATAAATATGAATCTTGATGATAAGAACAATACAACTACAACTAAACCATCATATAATACCAATAAAATCCCTAAAATCATATACTTCCTTTAACTTCAAAGGTGTATTGACATTGGTAGAAACCCTAAATTAGACTATTTTTTCTTCCCAAAGAATCCACTACACTAAAATTGGGTTGACAACAATTCTAGTTCCAACCCTTTTTTTAATTTGTCCTTTGGCTTCATTTAACTCCTTTTTCAATGTAGAGAATTCTACAATATTTCCATTCATCTTTTCATAAATATCTTCAATTTTCTTCTTTCCATCTTCTAAAAGTGTTCTTTGAAACACAATCTTATCTTTAGCCTTCCTCAAATTAAATATAGTTCTATTCAGATCAGCCAAAGCAATCCTCAACTAACGATTCATATTGACATCTTCATTCCAATCACCCTGTTCAATTAAATTATTTAGTTCTTCTTCAAACATGGTGTTCAAGTCTCTAAATAAACCTCAAGCGGTTAAACTTCTTTAAGAGGAACTTGTAGACACCCTAAAATGGACAAACTTGCGACTTTACATTAAAAACACTAATTTTCATCTATTTATTAATGGTTTTTTAATCATTAATTAATCATCTATTTTCCTCTAAATTCATTCCCCAAATCATCTAATCAAATTTCCAAAATTAATTAAATAATTAATTTTATTTAATTAATTAGCTTTAATTGATTAATTACCATTAATTAATGAATTAAACTCAATTTCCTATAGTTTAAATTCAAATATTTAAACTTACTAACTAAATTCTTCCAATTAAATTGATTTTAATTTAATTAATTTAATTTCATCAAATAAAGAAATTCTTAATCAAAAAGAATTCAATTATCTCACATGTTGAAAATAATAATTAAATATTCATTTATCTTCAAAGAGATAACTCCAATCAGATCACATGGGTTAATCCACCCATCTCTCCAGTCCACATGGGTAACTTCACCCACCTCTTCAGTTCAAAAAGGTAACTCATAATTA
>MU223326.1:150161-160685 GCA_018584345.1 Thuja plicata
TATATATATATATATATATATATTCTCATCTCAAGATCACTAAGTTCATCAACTAAATTTTAATCTTGTATTTAAATGTAATAAGAGATAAGTCTTTGAAGAATAGTGAATAAACATACAAGAGAGATATTAGTCACTACTAGAATCTTCTTTAATTTAGAAACCAATAATGTCATCAAACTGAAATGTGATCTATTTGATCTAATTATTGAAATTTCATAAAAGTTACAACAAACCAAAAATTCTTCTAAGAATAGATAAACATAACTCAAAAAATAGAGTATAATTACAACTTTCGTAGTTTCCTCATCTATACCATGAAATACAAAATTACCAAAAGAAAACTAGAGGTTACAACTTCCTTTTAGGTCATGAATCAACTTTACAACATTGAAATTTCTAAAGCATCAGGATGACAAAAGATCATTTTCTAGCCATACTCGTCTTCCTCATAAAGCTACAATATAACTTTGAACTCTATCAAAAACCTGAAAATGGTGAGGTTGACCATGGAGGCTCACCTCCCAACCTAGACCTTTACAAGGCCACCTCCGAGCTTGGGGATCCAAACAGGGACGGAATACAAACAGAAACACCCAGCAAGTAGTAAATAAAATAGAGAACTCAAACACAAGAAAGCTTCCCAACATCAGGATGAACAAGAGAAAGTGTCTCCAAGAGACCTTCCATAATAGGGGTAGTGGTAGACCTCACTATAGGGGAAGGCCAAGGATGATAATGAACACACAAGCCTCACATGGACTTAGAAATGACCATCTTCACAAGATGCAGTCCTGAATCACCTCCTTATGCCTCCTAGGTACCCTCGGGTCCTCCTTGGCATCATGGGTATCATGTTACCTCAAGTTTTTCCCTCCACACATGGGAGACTCTACACTAACCGGAATCATTTCCAACTACCCCTTCAAGGCTACTCTGCCCTCCCAAGGGTGAGTGTACCTTGAAGACCCATTCAAAATCAAACACAAAGTAAGGATATTGAGAAACAAAAATAAAATTTTCCAACAGAAAATAAAATCTTCAAAACACATAAGACTCCATTAATGGAGTCCTTGAGCTCAAGAACACACATAAACACAAACAAAACTTTTAAAGAAATCCAACCTTAATCTAAGCTAAGGTGTGAAGAGGAATGGTGTTGAGCTATCCTTCCTAAGCTCCTTCTCCAAAAGCTCCTTCAAACTGAATTCTGTCTCTAAGGGTAGAGAGTGGGTGAACACTCATCCTAAAACCTTTCCTAAATAGGAAAACCTCCATCATGAGCAAGGCTTAACCCAAGGGTGAGGTAACTCTAACAAAACCTAAACTAATCCACTTTCTAACTCTCCAAGGGTGAAGTCAAATGAAACTTGGGTAGAAGAGAGAGTGAGGTTAACCAAAGTCACACACTCCCCTTCCAAATTCGCACAAAATTGAAAATGACACTTAAAGAGAGTAATAAATGAGTTTAGAGGCTCATTAATGATAGAAAATGACCCCTAACCCATAGGATACCAAGTTGGGTGACTAAAACTGACCCCGGTTACCCCCTAGGAGCCCAAAAGACCCTCTAAAACTCACCCTAAAATTAACCTACGGATTTCCAAGTCAAAGGAATTCTAGAAAGTTCTAACCCTGGGGTAAGCTTGGGTACTACTCCTAGATGACCTTAGTTAACCCTTGACTTACCTTGGTTTCCCTTAACTAGCCATGTGAATAATTAAATTACAACAATTGCCAAATTTGGCACATTAAATTAAAACAAAGGACATGACTCAATAACATGAACATTTACTAATTTAATTACACACATGCAAACCACATTTATGAAATAAACACATAACAATGAGTTCCATGTCTCTATTTATAGACAGGACCTTGGAAAGCATGGGTGTTTACATAGGTTCCAGTACTGGGTCCCCGATTTAGATCCATGGTCAACTTTTCCTGCACACTCAATGCACATATCAGTAGATCCAAAACGACATGATATGAAATATAACAAGATATCAATGATATACATACATATAAACCATAATTGCATTAGAACTAAAATAACCTAGCATCGGTTTGCTAAACCAAATTCATCATATTACATTCATCCATATAAGACATCAACATAAGCTAAAACTGAATCAGAACATAAAGCATCTCAAAAGTACCCTGATTACAAAATCAGGTGCTGAATATATAACACAGGATTCCACCGATCCTCAAATGTATAAAAAGTCTCTGATAGTCAAATTATGTCAAAGCATTAACTACTGAAAGCATGAGAACAAAATAGTAAAACTATAACAGTCTAATGTAGGTCTCACATCCACCCCCTCTAGGCATGAACTTCCTCTTGGAGTTCATCAAAAAGGTGAGGGTACTATGATCTCATCTATGTTGTGTCCTCCCAAGAGGCTATAACCTCATCATAGAAATCCCACTGGACCCTAACCTAGTTTAGCTCTCTACCTCGACGGCCCAAATTCCGCCAAGCCAATATACAAATTGGCTCCAATGCCAACTGTCCGTCCGACTCCACCTGCAAGGCATCCCAATCTATCACTTGAGACTCATCATAAATATACTTCCTCAGAACTGAAACATGAAACACATCATGGATGTGTGATAGACTAGGTGGCAATGCTAAATGGTAAGAAACTGGTTCTATCCTCTCAAGGATCTCAAAAGGTCCCACAAAATGGGGTGCTAGCTTAGAGCCCTTTCCAAAATGGATTGGACTCTTATGCGATCACACTCTCAAGAAGACTTTGTCTCCAACTAGATAGGCTCAATCAATCCTCTTTGCATCTACATACTTCTTCTACCTATCTTGAGCTTCCTCAAGTCATTTCCTAATCAAGGTCACCTACTGTTCCATATCCCTGACTACTTCCGTACCAATGGAAACTCTATCCTCAATCCTATCCCAACTGAGTGGGGTCCTGCATGGTCTACCATAAAGAACCTGGTAGGGAGGCATACCCAAGGAAGTCTGGTGCCCGTTGTTATAGGCAAACTCCACTAGGTGTAGGTATTCTTCCCACCGGGTCTGATGGTCCATGACATACATGTGAAGCATGTCCTCCAACACTTGATTGACCCTTTCAGTCTGTCCATCTGTCTTAGGATGATAAGCCGTACTGAAGTTGAGTCTAGTGTCCATAGCTGCCTGAAGTTCTCTCCAAAAGGATGAAGTGAAGAGAGAATCTCTATCTGAGATGATATTATGAGGTATGCCATGAAGTCTGACTATATCTTGCAAGAACACTTGTGCCACTGCTGGTGTGGTAAAGGTAGTACGCACGGGTGAAAAGTGAGCCACCTTAGTCAACTTGTCAACTATCACCATGATGGCATCATGATGATGAGAAGACATAGGAAGACCTACTATGAAATCGATAGATATGGTGTCCCATTTCCACATTGGTACCTCATGAGGCAGAAGCAGACCACCTGGATGACGGTGTTCTGCCTTCACCCTCTGGCATTCTAGGCATCTAGCTACCATCTCTACAATCTGCAACCTCATACCTGGCCAATGATAAAGTTGCCTCAAATCAGCATGCATCTTCTTAACTCCGGGATGCACTGCATAAGGGGCTCTATGAGCCTCAAGCATCACAAATTCATGCAATCCTCTGGAAGAAGGTATATAGATACGTCCTCTATGACGCAATAGTCCATCGAACTCCAAGGCATACTCTGAAAACTTCCCCTCAAGGGGTCTCTGAGATCGAATCAACTCACAAACCTCTATGTACATCTCATCCTCTTACAAGTGATGAAGGATACGATCTCTCAAATCTATGCCAGTAGACATAGAAGAAAGCTCATGCTGCCTCCTACTCAAGGCATCTGCGACCACATTCTCTTTCCCTTTGATGTAATGGACATCAAAATCATATTCACATAAGAACTCCATCTATCTTCTTTGCCTAGCATTAAGGTTTGGCTGAGTGAAGATGTACTGAAGACTCTGATGGTCTGAATGAAGTTTGAATAGATGTCCTAAGAGAAAATTTCACCATCTGACTAAAGCATGCACCACTGCTGTGAGCTCAAGATCATGGGTAGGGTAGTTGAGCTCATGAGTCTTTAGTTTCCTATACTCGTAGGCTATAGCTCGCCCACCTTGCATAAGAACCACTCCCAAACAATCCAAGGAAGCGTCTATGCATACCATAAAGTCTACTGAAGGCTCTGGAACAACTTAAATAGGTGCACTGGTAAGTTCTCTCTTGAGCTCCTGAAAAGCCTTAACACACTTCTCAGTCCACTCAAACTTCTTTCCCTTTCATTGAAGAGAGGTAATGGGGTGTGTTACCTGAGAGAAACCATCAAAAAACTATCTGTAGTAACTGGCTAATCCCATGAAACTCCTAACTTTGGTCACAGTAGTAGGTGCTGGCCAATCCATTATGGCATCAATCTTCGATGGGTCTACTGAGATCCCATCACTTGAAATAACATGGCCAAGGTACTTGACCTCTGCTCTGAAGAAAGCACACTTCGCCAAGCTGCCATACAACTGGTTGTCTCTAAGACACTACAAGACTTGCCTAAAGTGTTCCTCGTGCTCTTTCTCATCCTTGGAATATATCAAGATGTCATCGAGAAACACCACTACAAACTTGTCAAGGAAGGTTCGAAATACTCCACTCATAAGACTCATGAACACAGCTGGAGCATTCGTAAGACCAAATGGAACCATAGTGAACTCATAATGGCCATATCTAGTGCGGAATATGGTCTTGTGAATATCACTATCCACGATCCTCAACTGATGGTAACCCAATTTGAGGTATATCTTTGAGAAGACTCAGGCACCCTACAACTGATCAAACAAGTCATCGATCCTAGGAAGTGGATACCGATTCTTGATGGTCACCTTGTTCAACTGTCGGTAATCTATGCACAACCTAAGTGATCCATCTTTCTTCTTTACGAAGATAACTGGTGCACCCCAAGGAGAGACACTAGGATGAATGTGTCCTTTCTCTAATAGTTCCTCAAGCTATATCTTGATCTCATTAAGCTCATTAGTGGTCATCCTATAAGGTGCTTTTGAAACTGGCTCAGCCCCTGGTACAAGATCAATGTGAAAGTCTACAGCCCTACGAGGAGGCATACCAGGTAGCACTGAGAGAAACACATCTGCAAACTCTTGAAGAATGGGGAAGTCATCAAGAGAAGTTTCCTTCTCTGTCTCTTCTTCCCTATCGCTGATGGTGATGGCATACAACTGGCATCCCTTCTGCATGCATCACTTAAGCTGCATAGTGGATATCACATGGAGGGATACAGGCCTATGAACCCCAGTAATAACTGTATCTATACCATCATCATCCAAACATTCAATCCTCTTCTTACGACAATCTAGAATGGCTCTGTGGGAACTTAGCCAATCCATGCCAAGAACTAGACCGTAAGATCCAAGGGGAGTAACTCTGAGATTAGCTATGGTGGTCATCCCACCAATCTGGATCGGACAATCTCTAACCATCGAGGTTACAGAAACTCTAGCTCCTGAAGCTAACTCTACTTCCCAACTAACCTCTTGTCTATCTGCCACTAGCCCGCAATGCTCCACAACCGATGGAGAAACAAAGGAGTCAGAAGCTCCTATATCAAAAAGAATAGTAACATCACTACCTTTGATCTTACCTGAGGCCTCAATAACAATAGCTTGGTGCTCTGCCTGACGATTGCCCACTGCTGCAAAAACCATATGGGATTTCCCCCTGTCCCCTACTGTTGGCTCTGAAATTGATGTACGCTGACTACCACCCTGTGGGCACTCTCTAGCTAAGTGCCCCATGGCACCGCATGTGTAACATGGCCCCCGTGTCTGAACCTAAACATCAGGAGGCCTAGAATACTGTGATCCTACACTCTTCGATGAACTGCTATAACCTCCCTTAGAGGAATGCTGAGTCTATGTTGGAGGGGTATAGGATGCCTGAGACCTCTGGTCCTTCTTAGGACCCTGAGACTGCCACTATTTGGACTTGGAGCCCTACTGAACCTGAGGTGCCCTCTAACACTGGTTCTACTGCGACTATTGTGGCTTTTGTTGTTGCTGCTACTGCTGTTGCTGTGGGGCCCTAAATGTCCCTAAAGAGTTCCTCTGATTCCTTTTCCATGTGTTCTTATGATATCCAGAGGCCTGAAATGAGGTATTGTGGTTCTGTGACCCATCTCTATAATTTTGTGGGCCCCAGACTATCTCTTCGGCCACCAAGGACCTGCCCACCGTGAACCTTAAGTTCCTTGAAGGTACCATGCATACCCTATCTAAAATCATAGGATTTAATCCCTTGATGAACCTGTTCACCTGTAGCTTCTCGTCTCCCATGTATTCAACATAGGGTAGGAGATTGAGAAACTTTCCCTCATACTGAGCTACTGTGAGACCCCGTTGTCAGAGGTCATAGAACTCATCTATACGATGCTGTCTGAACTGTTCTAAAATATACCACTCTCTGAAGAGCTTGAGGAAAGCTCCCCAAGTGAGGGTATTGATATCAATAAGTCCCTTGGTCTCCTCATGCCTCCACCAAGTGGAGGCTCCATCTCTAAGCAAAAGGATTGCGAACCGTGCCCTTAGGTTGCTACCATATTTTTGCAACCCAAAGCACCTCTCTAGGCTTAAAAGCCAAGCCTCAGCTCCTGCCCCATCTGCTTCTCCTATGAAGGGAGGCGGTTTAAGCCTCACCAATTCTGTGATCTGATTCCCGATGTCAGGGGGTGCCCTATCGAGTCTCTGCGCACCTCCCCTAGGAATACCACCTAGTACTACAATGGATTCATCTTCCTGATCTATCTGATTCCCTCCTACTCTAGGAGGTGGGCTCCTACTTCTCTCTCTTTCCTGATTAATAGGTGGCATGCGGTCTAGTATGAGCCCGGCTAGGTTATGAAAGGCCAACAAAAGTGCTACATTAGGGTCGAGAGGGAGTTCAGGAGGTGGACTCTGATCCCTCCTACGATCCTCTACTTCAGGTCATACCTCTATGCGTGCCGCGGGGATACGTTACCAACCACGCCCTTGCTGATGGGCTTGACGAAAGACAGGTGGCATCCTACACATGCAAGATAAATTTTAGTGATAACGTAGTGGGTTAGATTCCCAATGTTTCTAAACATGGCTCTGATACCAAAATGTCATGCCCAAAAATTGGACAAAAACACACAATCAAAATTTTTTAATAACGCACTTAAAAGGATAACAAAACTATCAAAAGGGTAACATGTGCACGCAAAATGGTACAAGGGGATAAAAGAAACCAGAAAGGTTACAAGGAGAGGAATAGCTTTCAGAGCTATCCTAAAGGGTGCCTAAAGCTCCAAACTTGACCTGTATGCAAATTGAGGTAGTGACTGAAAGTCAACCATACTCCAAAATACGTAAATGGTAAGCACTAGGGTTTGCTAGATCCTAAGGGAGACTCAAACACACAAAATGAGGATAGTTGACTAAAAGTCAACTAAAGTTGACCAAAAAGTCAACCATGCTCCAAAATAAGAGAAGGGACATCTCTAGGGTCTACTAAGCTCTATAAAGAGCCAAGACATGCTATTTGAGATGGTTGACTAGAAAAGTCAACCCATGTTGACCAAAAGTCAACTATCAGCGAAAGGCACAAAATTGAAACCCTAGGGTCCAGAGGCTACATGGGTCAACTGGTTCAAATCTAGGAATGAACGGACAAGGTTTGACCATGGTTGACCAAAAGTCAACCATGCACAAATCTGGTCAACAACTATGATGAAACCCTTAAAAAGGTTCATAGAGACAATAAGGGGTTGTCTGCACCCTCTTATTGATTTAAAATGTCGAAGAGAGGTGAAGATTAAATCAGATAGCTTACTTAAATAAATGTCTAAATAATATAAATGGAGTTAAATAATTACAAGAATTACAACTTCTAGAAAACTTATTCTAGAAGCCTACTTATGCAATAATAAAATCAAAAGTATATAAATTAAATTTCGTTTTAAGTTTACCCATTACAACCTAATCTCGAATCAAAATTAGTTACATTTAAAAGATACTAGTTTTTTTTTTCTTTTTAAATCAAAACTATTAGGGAAATACAAATATATTTAATATCAAATCAAATCTAATCCACAGAATGAAATCTAATCTAAAAAAAAAAAAACATTAACCCTTTCCATCTAAAATTTACAAATTAAATTAAAAATGTTTTATACCTCAATTTAAACCTTCTACCTAAAACCTAAAATACAAATAAAATAAATTTATAAATTCCAATTAATATATATATATTAAAAAAATAATCTAATCTAATCAAATATGATTTTAATGTACAAATAATAAACTACTCTAAAACTTAATATACAACATCCAAACAAAACCTAAAAGAAAAACAACTCGCTATGGAGAAAAGCGGCGACCGAAATTCCCAAAGAGGAGCGGCGGAATGCTCACGCGCCACGCGGAAGGAGAAGGGACAGCGGGTGTAGCGGTGGAAAATTGGCGGTGGCGGGGAAGCAAGGTGGAGGGTGGCGATGTGGTGGCCACGCAGGCGGCAGCACCACCCGCAGCACCAAAGAAGGAAGGAGGGAGGAGCGGGGAGTGCTAGCCAGCGGCGGCTCTGCCCCACTGTGTAAACAGTGGGCGGCCCGCGCGCTACGCGGCCCCCCACCAATAAAAAATGCCCCATTAAGAAAAATAATGCGGGCTAGGGAGGGTTTCAGCCCCCCCCACCCAATTTATTAAAATATATTTTTTCATTTACACAGTCCGAACGATTTAAAACGCGCGAACACAATGCTCTCCTTTTTTTTAAATTCATTTTTTTTTTTATAGTATGATTACAATATGATAAATATATATATTTATATTTATATATATATGTCCATACATATATATATTTAAGAGTAAGTAAAAATAAATTAAAAATACTGGTGTAGTTTTGACTGTATATGTCAAAACAGTGGGCAGTTTGGAGTATACTTTTCTAAATTTTATTTGGTCATAATAATCTATATTTTGTGCTCTACAATTTGGTGGAGAAAATTTTTAATTTAGAGCACTATAAATTTTCTTGAAAATTTCCAGCATAAAGTTAAGTAAAAAAAAAATATATATATATATATATATATATATATATATATATATTCTCATCTCAAGATCACTAAGTTCATCAACTAAATTTTAATCTTGCATTTAAATGTAATAAGAGATAAGTCTTTGAACAATAGTGAATAAGCATACAAGAGAGATATTAGTCACTACTAGAATCTTCTTTAATTTAGAAACCAATAATGTCATCAAACTGAAATTTGATCTATTTCATCTAATTATTGAAATTCCATAAAAGTTACAATAGACCAAACATTCTTCTAAGAATAGATAAACATAACTCAAAAAATAGAGTATAATTACAACTTTCATAGTTTCCTCATCTATACCATGAAATAAAAAATTACCAAAAGAAAACTAGAGGTTACAACTTTCTTTTGGGTCATGAATCAACTTTACAACATTGAAATGTCTAAAGCATCAGGATGACAAAGGATCATTTTCTAGCCATACCCGTCTTCCTCATAAAGGTACAATACAAATTTGAACTCCATCAAAAACTTAAAAATGGTGAGGTTGACCATGGAGGCTCACCTCCCAACCTAGGCCTTTACAAGGCTACCCCCGAGCTTGGGGATCCAAACAGGAACGTGATACAAACAAAAACACCCAGCAAGCAGGAAATAAAATAGAGAACTCAAACACAAGAAAGCTTCGCAACATCAGGATAAACAAGAGAAAGTGTCTCCAAGAGACTTTCCATAATAGGGGTAGTGGTAGACCTCACTGTAGGAGAAATCCAAGGATGATAATGAACACACAAGCCCCACATGGACTTGGAAAGGACCATCTTCACAAGATGCAGTCCTGAATCACCTCCTTATGCCTCCTAGGTACCCTCGGGTCCTCCTGGGCATCATGGGTATCATGTTACCCCAAGTTTTTCCCTCCACACATGGGAGAGTACACTAACAAGAATCATTTCCAACTACCCCTTCAAGGCTACTATGCTCTCCCAAGGGCGAGTGTACCTTGAAGACCCATTCGAAATCGAACACAAAGTAAGGACATTGAGAAACAAAAATAAAAAATTTCAACAGAAAATAAAAGCTTCAAAACACATAAGACTCCATTAATGGAGTCCTTGAGCTAAAGAACACACATAAATACAAACAAAACTTTTAAAGAAATCCAACCTTAATCCAAGCTAAGGTGTGAAGAGGAATGGTGTTGAGCTATCCTTCCTAAGCTCCTTCTCCAAAAGCTCATTCAAATTGAATTCCGTCTTTAAGGGTAGAGAGTGGGTGAACACTCAACTCATCCTAAAACCTTTCCTAAATAGGCAAACCTCCATCATGAGCAAGGCTTAACCCAAGGGTGAGGTAACTCTAACCAAACCTAAACTAATCCACTTCCTAACTCTCCAAGGGTGAAGTCAAATGAAACTTGGGTAGAAGAGAGAGTGAGGTTAACCAAAGTCA
>MU223326.1:160735-177114 GCA_018584345.1 Thuja plicata
TAGAGGCTCATTAATGATAGAAAATGACCCCTAACCCATAGGGTACCAAGTTGGGTGACTAAAACTGACCCCGGTTACCCCCTAGGAGCCCAAAAGACCCTCTAAAACTCACCCTGAAGTTAACCTATGAATTTTCAAGTCAAAGGAATTATAGAAACTTCTAACCCTAGGGTAATCTTGGGTACTACTCCTAGATGACCTTAGTTAACCCTTGACTTACCTTGGTTTCCCTTAACTAGCCATGTCAATAATTAAATTACAACAATTGCCAAATTTGGCACATTAAATTAAAACAAATGACATGACTCAATAACATGAACATTTACTAATTTAATTACACACATGCAAACCATGTTTACGAAATAAACACATAACAATGAGGTCCATGTCTCTTTATATAGACAGGACTTTGGAAAGAACGGGTATTTACATAGGTTTCAGTACTGGGTTCCCGATTTAGATCCATGGTCAAATTTTCCTGCACACATCAGTAGATCCAAAATGACATGATATGAAACATAACAAGATATCAATGATATACATACATATAAACCATAATTGCATTATAACTGAAATAACCTAGCATCGATTTCCTAAACCAAATTCATCATATTACATTCATCCATATAAGACATCAACATAAGCTGAAACTGAATCAGAACATAAAGCATCTCAAAAGTACCCTGATTACAAAATTAGGTGTTGAATATATAACACAGGATTCTACCAATCTTCAGATGTATAAAAAGTATCTGATAGTCAAAGTATGTCAAAGCATAAACTACTGAAAGCATGAGAACAAAATAGTAAAACTATAACAGTCAAATGTAGGTCTCACAGTTTGAAAAGAACAGTGCTTGTAAAACATATCACATCTCATATTTTGGATTTGGGCTTAAAATTGACGTGAGGATTAAAACTGAACAAAGGCAAAAAAATCTCTCAATTTGGTGTATCAAAATTGAACAAGCAATCAACACCTACTTTTGGGCTTAAAATTGAACATTGGTGCTTGTATAGTGGTGTAGCTTAGTTCACACTTTAAACTTTGGAGCTTAATCAATTTACCTTGTGTCTTAAGTTTAGGGTGCACTTGCACAGACTGTTAGATTACAAGCCTTTACTTTTTTTAGAAAGGCTTGTATGGGGAATGTACTTTTTCCTCGAAGGATGACCTTAAACTGGTAATCCTTCTGAACAGTATATAAACAAAGTGCGAACCAAAGTTCCATCTTATCTAGCCAAGTTCAGGCGAGGCATGTTGATAATAGTCTGGATTGGGTGAATATCCCTAAGGAGCTAGCATGGTCAACTAGGCTCTTAAGTGATTCACGCACGTACAAACTGATTGGAGAGACACCACAGACCCTTACTACAACCTTGATTAATTAGAGGCCAATCCATTTTACCTCTGGGTAGATACCTTATTATAGTGCAAGGGGTTGCAGAATTTCCCCTAAGATTTCCAACATATGTGTCCCACGGTATTTGTGTAGTGAAAGACATCTTCACTTCATGATAACAATACCTGGAAATGGCAAAAACACGGGCACCTACGTCGTGGACCTTTGTGTCCTAGTAGCATGACAATTGTTGTGTGAGCTAACGAACATTCAAGTATTGGGCCTATAACATTGTATTCTGAAGCCATTGACCTAGATAAATCTGATTTTTCATTGTTGAGACCTCGTGATAACCTTGCAACTTGAAAAAGTTGTAGAACATACACAATTTCAGTCTTCATTTCTCAAAACATAGTGTCTATTGTGCTTGTTCCTTTGATCAGTTTCTGAAAAGATAAAACAAAACATCCAAACTGTCAAAATGAGTCAAACATGTGAAAGTCAAGGGTTGTCAATGTCAACTGTCTTGCAAATCAGAAGCATTATTCCAAAAAATTTGAAAATATCAAGCAGTGATACTTATCCTCTAGTCTTTTTTAGATTGTTCCTCATTTACCGCAATTGCCCGCATTGTGCCACAATTGAAGGAAGTTTGCCACAGTTGGCTTATTTATTTATGCAATCATACTATTTATTACCGCAATCGGTGACAAACTACCACAATCGACCAGTTATTTTACCGCAATCAGTGAAATTGTACCGTAATTGACCAAATATACTATATTCCTGTTTTGACCTAAAACCTTGAAATAATTCTTCATTTGGTGTCCAAAACCAGTGTCTATGCCAGGAAAATGCAAAGAACATTGTGTGAATCTCTAAACATTAAAGATTACCCTTTCTCTGTAAAGCACAATTATTGTCAAAAACATTGTTAGTTCAAAAGCTCAGACTAGAAATATCTTGATCTCATTATATCAAACATCATCATCTTTTTCAAAGTGACTTTGTCCAAGGCAAAGGTCGGCATATCTTATCTTTTTACCATCACCACTTTGAGATCAAGTTATATCAAAATCTATCCTTAGAATTACCCTTGTCCAAAACATAACTCAGACTTCCTCAGAAAGGGTCTTCTTCCTTGTTTGCTTTATATCACTTGTTTTAGTTACAAAACCTGGACAACACTATGTCTCAAACACCTCATGGAGGACCTTACACAAGGTCTAAGACTAGAAATCAACCTGATGAGTCATATATCAACCATTTCCCCGCTTGGGAAACAAAGCAAGAGAATGATCCCTTTGCAAATACTAGTTCTGCTCTATTCATTGAACAACCCCGTGAGGCGGCCTTTTTCCAAGATATCACAGAGGAAGAAATTGAAGATGTGGAACAAGATGCTTACTCCATGAAATTAGTTGACGCTGTTGTAGAGAGGAACCCTGAGCGTTACTTAATCGTGCGAATAAAAAGGGGAGTCAAACTCCTCGCTGAATTTAGTGTATCGACTATATGGCCTGAAAACCCTCTCACAAGTCAAAACACTACTCAGCCTCCTCAGATACTACCTGTTGTGTCTCAAATTTTTCCCCCATTAGTCTTAGCCACATTGACATAGACTATATCCAATCAAACCAATGACCTGACCCAGGCCAGCACATCATCTACTCAAAGCATGATAGGCTCGCAACTAAGTGCACCCATGGTCACTAGTATGACTCCACCTTTGATCTCATGGCCAGGACAATCAAGCTCTCATGCTATGCCTTCCATCCCACCAAACACCAACTATTCTAAAACTATGTCGCTGCTGCGGTCAATTCACACTAGTCTTGGGATCAACACCTCATGCCCACAGGGATCCATCTCTGTAAGAATGACTTACAATCAAGGCCTACCCAAGACAACACCTTTTCCCATTCCAACACCAATCCAACCTCCGCAACAACAACCCCAGCTTCAGTTGCCTCAGTTGCAACCCCCGCAACAACAACCCCAGCTTCAGTTGCCTCAATTTCAACCCCCGCAATAGCAACTCCAGCTTCAGTTGCCGCAAATCCAACCTCAACAACATCAACCCCATTTTCAAACCCAACCTCAGCAGCAGCAATACCAACCCCAGCAGTATCAACCCCAGTTTCAATCATAGCAGCAAGCGCATAAAAACCCACCATGGGTTACTCATGTCCCACCAGTTACAAATCACTTGGTGGGGAATCAATATCAAGTCCCTATGATGAAATCCTATGTTCCTACTCAAGGGACTCAGAGGTGAAGCCTCATACCCACCATAGCACAAAGGAATGTCCACACACACCAGCCTCAATATCAAACAGACATGTTAATGCAACAAATGAAAACCCTTCAAACCCAAATGATGGATATGCAAAATCAGGGGCAAACTAAATCCTATATCGTAGAGGATTTATACCCATACTCCTTTGACCATTCTCTTCACATGTCTCCATTCCTAAATCACTTCTCGGTACTGATATTCGACAAATATAGGGGCAGTACCAACCTTATTGAACATATACGAGAGTTCTTTGCTAGTTGTGTCAAAGTCACCCATGATGAGATATATCTAATGTGATTGTTCCCACAAATCCTTGCCAGACTAGCAATGGAATGGTTCTCGCATTTACCTCACGACATTCAGTCTTGGGTTGAACTGGCTAAAATGTTCATAGCTCACTTCCATCATAACATCGAGTGCAAGGTCAGCATCAAGGACCTTTGCGATATTAAACAGAAGGATGGAGAGTCTTTTCTGAAATTCCTACAAAGATGGAGGAATACGGCAAATTGCATAACATATGATGTGCCCGAACAAGACTTAATAGTCATGTTTGTTGACAATCTAATTCTAGACATGTCATTCACAATAGAGTTACAGTTAGCTTTGAACTTTACACAACTCATCAAAAGATGATTTCATTGCGAGAAGAACTTAGTCAAATGAGGAATCCTTGTAGATCCCACACAAATGAATACAAATAAGAATGCAACTAAAAAAGCTAAGTGGTGGAACAAAAACAAAAATGTCACTAGCGATGGTGTCATTGATGTAAAAATAGTCAAATACGCACAACCCAAGGTGTCACTGCAAGGCACACCTGTGGAAAACCAAAAACCCACAGGGCCCACTCAACAAGAATACACCCAAAACCAACCTCCCCCTATACAATTAGCCGCTATGTCAAATAGTCAACAACACAATCAACACAAACCATGGTTTCAATTCCAGCAATGAGATTTCACACCATTGGGAGAACCGATAGAATCAGCTTTACGCAAGTTGATACAATCAAAAACTATCACTCTCCCAGAAATCAGAGACTTTGAACAAGATGAAAACAAACCAAGGTGGTATAATGACAAATATTTCTGTGAATTTCATCAGGTGAAAGGGCATAAAGCCTAATTGTTACCAATTGAAACATGTTATCTAGGATCTGATTGACACAGGAGTCATCGATGTGACGAATACTCAAACCAAAGGCACAACTGATCACACCATCTTCAATGATACCTTTCATGATCACAACAAGGAAAAATCCTCCAGGTCTAGTGGACAAACAAAACAAGTTAACTATACATATGCCAACAATGATAATGTCATCAATTGCCTCAATCCTTCAGATAGCCATGTGGCTGCGATCACTATCAAAGACCAAGGTAACAATTGTGCTGTAACAACGTGTCATGCTAGAGTCATCTTGCAAGGAGTACCATCCTCAACTACTACATTGGCCAATCCTATAGCAAACTCAGATCCACAAACAAGCATAGTGGACCAACTAAAGTGCACACCTACCCAGATCTCCATGTTTGACCTATTGCGCATATCTCCACAGCATAAACTGGCACTTGACCAAGCCCTTCAGAATGCAGCTATCCCAAGGGACATAACACCCGAGAGTTTCCAAATGATGGTCAACCATATAGCAGAAAACAAACATGCCACATTCATAAACCATGATGTACCACCACATAAACCCCTGCATAATGATCCTCTGCACTTACTTGTCTAGGTTATACAAAAGCGCTATCTATAGGGTCCTTGTTGATGGTGGAGATAGGTTAAACATTTGTACTCTAAAGTTAATCAAGCAACTGGGCTATTTAGAATCAAGCATTGATGTCACAAGGAGGATAAATATCAAATCTTATGATGAAGAGGAAAGGTCCTCTAAAGGTATTATCATTCTACCTATTCGTATTGGTCCTGTGGTAAAAAAAACTCCCTTCCAAATCTTAGACCTTGAGTTGGGATACAAAATGCTACTAGGGAGACCTTGGATACATGAAATGCAAGTTGTACCTTCAACATACCATCAATGTATCAAGTTCCCACCCCAGGGAGAGGAGATCATCATAGAGGGAGATCCCAATCCTTTCCAATATTGTAATGCGGTCCAAATCAGCACTAATAACCAGGTACCATCAAACCAAGATGAAAGCATCCCATCCTCTTCAGATTCAAATCCCAAGGATGTCTCACGAGTAGTAGGGAAGATAGTCATTAAACAGGATGCAAGTATTCCCTCCTCTTTAGATTCTAAACTTAAAGATATCACACAGAAAGCAGGCAAGATATCTATCACAGACAAGGGCTGTGGTGAATACAGATATGAAGAAGCCTTTACCATCACGCACATGCCTCAAAGCCCAAGAACTCACGGCATGCCACAACCTGTTATTGCAATAGAAACTCCACACCCTATTCTACTCAGATGTCCACCCACAACCTTTGTCCGATGGGGAGACATAGCGGAAGAAAATCCTTTTGAACAAGACATCAATACCTGGTTATACCAAGATTCCCCTGCGACAATCCGACAGCCACTACCCTTGTCAAACTATGGTAATGGTTACACAATGATACAAAGATTTAGTTTCAATGGTACAACCAGACTGGGGGCAAGACAATAAGGAATTTATGAATTTTCTCTCCCACCAACCCAAAGAAACACAAGAGGTTTGGGCTATGGACAGCAGAGCACTAGTCTTGTGAGCCAAGACATTCAAGTCAATCAAGAGAAAATAGAAGAGATGCACCGGGGGCACAACACAGAGCATGTCCTGATAAGAAATATATTAGCACAGTTGTTTCCTGCCAAAGAGGGAACCACACAATCCCAAATAAACCTACACATAGAAATCGATGATAACCAAGGAAGTGAGACATCGGACGAACGTTCTATTGAGACTGACTCCCATGAGTATGAGTGGAGATCCCTTCACGACTCTGAACCTTCAATCCCTTATTTTTCCCCTCGGGCTGACATTATCATAAATCTAGTAGACCTATTTGAACAACTGAAAATTACCGAACAACCCTATATAGACAAACATGTCATCTATCAGACCTCAAGTGGTGCATCCTTATCACAGTCCAATTTTGTAGGCACCATATCAGTAGTCCCTTTTAGTCAACCAAAGTCAAACAGTCGTGAAAGTGTCTGTCTTGTACACCCTAAGCTTATAGAGTGGGATCAACAAGGACCACCTGACCTAGATGTCTTTGAGAATGACGAGTTGATATCTCATTTCATGGGACTGAGGGAGGGCATTCCATCAGGAAATCACAAAGCAGGATTCTCCATTAACCTAGACAAAGCAGCATACTTTGGGGAGGAAGCTCCTCTCTCCAGTCCACAAAAGAAAAAATAAAAGAATGATAAAAAGATAAAAGAAGATGTATCTTCTAGAGAAAACCTCACTGAGGTGCTAGAAGATGTAAAGAAGGAACTCCTCCCCTTGATAGAGGAGAAATCAGCACTACTAGCCGAAGATATAGAGGAATTCAACTTGGGAGATGAAAAGAACCTGAGGAACATATACCTGGCAAAATCACTCACTCCTGAGGAGAGAGAGAAGTTTATTAGTTTCTTCAAAGCAAGGATGGTCAATTTTGCATGGTCCTACTTAGATATGCCAGGATAGGATCCAGAGCTAGTGCTACACCATCTCCCGTTGCTACCCAATGCCAAACCTATCAAGCAGAAGCTGAGAAAGATGCATCCCCATGTTGCATTGCTAGTCAAGGCAGAACTAAAAAATCTCTTGGATGCTAAATTCATCAGACCTATACCATATACAGATTGGATATCTAATTTGGTACCAGTTACAAAACATAGTAGTCAGATACAAATTTGTACAGATTTCAGGGATCTCAACATAGCATGTCCCAAGGATGACTTCCCTTTACCAAACATTGATATGATAGTAGACCTCACTGTCGAACATAAAATGATATCACTCATGGATGGATTTTCAGGTTACAATCAAATAAGGATCATGCTAGAGGACCAACAAAAAAAAACTTTCACATGTCCTTGGGGAACATATTGTTGGAATGTCATGCCGTTTGGTCTAAAGAATGCCAAAGCAACATATCAAAGGGCTATGACAACTATATTCCATGATCTCATCCATAAAACAATGGAGGACTATGTGGATGACATACTAGCCAAGTCCATACTTTGAAAGGATCATCTACAGGTTTTGGGATCTATCTTTGACAGAATGCAAGAATTCAAAGTCTGTCTAAATCCAAAGAAGTGTGCATTCGGTGTCACAGTAGGAAAATTACTGGGATTCATAGTATCACATAGAGGAATCAAGGTGGACCCAGCAAAGGTCAAAGAAATATTGGAGATGCCTTCACCATCGAACCTGAGACAACTAAGAGGATTACAAGGAAGGCTCCAATCGATCAGACGCTTCATAGCTCAACTAGCCAACAAGTGCCACCCATTCCAACATCTATTGCACAAAGACATTAAATTCATATGGACAGAGCAATGTGAATAGGAATTTCAGATATTCAGTGACTACCTTCTTAAGTTTCCTATATTGGTACCACCAGTACAAGGTAGACCATTTCTTCTATATATCTTAGCGACAAAATCAACATTAGGTGTACTCTTGGCACAACATGATAACACAGGAAAAGAGAGGGCCATCTACTATCTAAGCAGGACTTTGGTTGGATATGAGATAAACTATATGCCAATTGAGAATTCATGCTTGGTAGTTCTTTTCACTTCTCAGAAGCTAAGACACTATATGTTGAGTCACCCAACAAAATTGGTCACACATATTGATCCTCTCAAGTACCTCCTAAGCAAAGCAGCGCTCACTGGACGACTGGCAAAATGAGTAATGATCTTAAGTGAGTTCAACATTGAGTACGTAGATAGAAAGGCCATCAAAGGATAAGTGATCACAAACCAGCTAGCAGAGGCACCAATTCAAGACCACCAGCCTATTATCTCTGACTTTCCTGATGAATCTATCATGACACTATAATCGGTGATCGAGGTATGGCAACTTTATTTTGATGTATCATGTACAAACCATGGTGCGGGGGCAAGAATAGTGCTTATCACTCCAGATCATGATAAAATTCCAAAGTCTTTCAGACTTGTCTTCTCATGCACCAACAACATAGTAGAATATGAAGCACTAGTCATCGGTCTAAAGATAACAATTCAATGGAGAATAAAGAACCTTAAAGTCTTTGGCGATTTTTAATTGGTCATTAGTCAAGTTAACAATGATTATATGACCAAAGATGAGAAGCTCAAACCATACAGAGCACAAATGGAAAGATTGCACGCCATGTTCCATCACATTCTCTTCGAGCAAGTCCCTAGAGCACAGAACAAAGCTGTAGATGTGATGGCTACCATAGCATCATTGATTGATATGCTAGGTAATGAAACCAAATTATAGTTTCTAGTGAAGCAACTGTTGGTTCCTTCACATCAGGCATCTATCATAGAATCAGCATGTGTCCTTGTTGATCCTGAATCCCCATGGTACCAAGATGTCTATAACTATCTCCAAAACAATGTCTTACCTCCCAAATTGTCTAGGAACCAAAGAAAATCCCTCATCTGCCAAGCCTCTAGGTATACCCTCCTCTCAACTACTTTATACAGACAAATTCTAGATGGATCGCTTCTACAATGTCTCACTTCCATGGAATCCCAAAAATCTTTGTACGAGGTACATGAAGGAGTTTGTGGAACCCACGGAGGTGGAAATATCGTAGCTAAGAAGATAATTCACATGGGATACTATTGGCCCACAATAGAGACAAATGCACACAAGCATGTTCAAAGTTGTAGATAGTGTCAAGTTCATGGAGACCTCATCCATGCACCAGCCCAGGAACTAAATCCTATCACATCACCATTACCATTTTCAATGTGGGGATTTAACCTAGTGGGAAAAATAACACCTTCTTTAGCAAACGGACACAAGTACATCATATCAGTAATGGAGTACTTCACCAAGTGGGTGGAAGAAATTCCCCTCACTTACATCACTGGAAAAAAATAGCAATTTTCATACTTAACCACATTATTTGTCAATACGGGATCCCTCAAATAATCTTGACAGAACATGGTACGCCTTTCCAAAACAAGGATGTTGAAGACCTATGTGAACAGTTCCACATCAAACAAGGGTTCTCCTCATTTTACTACCCTCAAGGGAATGGCCAAGATGAAGCTACCAAAAAAAGAATCTTGAAAAACCTAAAGAAAATAGTGAACGAATCAGGGCAAGACTGGCATTTATAGCTTAGTCCCGCATTATGGGCATACAGAACTAGTGTGAGAATAGCTACAAGAGAAACTCCTTTCTCCCTAGTCTATGGATCAAAGGTATTATTACCCCTCGAAGTGGAAATCCCATCACTAAGGATATCATTAAAGAACCTGATCACAGATGAAGACTACAGAGTAGCAAGGCTCAGTGAGCTAGAGTTACTAGATGAAAGAAGGCAGCATGCCTTTGACCACTTACAAGGCTATAAAAATTGCCTTAGAAGGAATTATCACAAGAAGGTGAAGCCATGAAAATTTGAGGTAGGAGACCTTGTCCTCATGGAAAATCAGAAGAACCAAGCAGAGCGAGTCAAATCCGGTAAGTTCGAGCCAAACTGGCTAGGGCCATTTGTTATTGTCAACTCTACTCATAGTGGGGCAATCATTCTAGCAACACCTAAAGGAGATCAGCTCCCTGGCTACATCAACAGAATGCACCTAAAGAGGTTCTACCCTTAAAGGTCTTTATGGTTAAAGCACCCATCTACATATCTAGAAAATACCAAAAAAAAAAAATCAAAAATTACAAAAGTTACCTTGGTGAAAACCTGGCAATCAGGTGCCTTGGCGACAACAAAAAAAATCAAAAAGTAAAAAAGTAAAGAAAAAAAAAATCACTCTCACAGTCAAAACCTAGCAATCAGGTGCTATTGAGTAGGTACCTTGGTGAAAACCTGGCAAACAGTTGCCAAGTGTTCAAATCCAGCTTCACCATCAATGAGATCCAAAAGCTTGAGCATATTACAAATGCAAGACTAACTATCCCAAGCTATATCCAGAAGCACAATCCCCTCTGAGCATCAAGCACTTACCCATAGTTAATACTGGTCCACCAGACTAGGGGGCGATTCTAAATGTCTTAAAAAAATCTTAAAAATTGGAAAACTCATCAAAAATCCTAAAAAGATCAAAAATCAAGAGAAAATCAATCTTCATAAAAAACAATCAAAAAATTGTAAAACCCAAAGCAATAAAACCAACTCGGTTATCAAGAAAGAAAGGGGCAATCACGCCCAGTCAATCAATATTGTCACAATCATGAGCTTTGTGAATAAGCATTGGGCTCATCTGACACAACTTTATCAATCTATCAATTAATCAAAAAGGTAGCTGGAAACCATCTAATCAATCAATACTGTCACAATCATGAGCTTTTCCAACTAGCATTGGGCCCATCTGACACAGCTTGATCAGCTGCCAAGATGATCAAAGCAATCCAATCAATCAATACTGTCACAATCATGAGCTTTGCAACACGCATTTGGCCCATTTGACACAGCTTCATCAGCTGCCAACACGATCAAAGCAATCAACCAAACAAGCCTATCCAAAGAGTCAAACCAATCAAGAGATCCAACTGCATCGAGGAACCATCCAAAAAAGTTGACTAGGTCAGTCAAGTCAGTCAGATGTCAGTCTATATTTTGCAGTTATGTTCTTATGCTACTCAAGGATCCACCATGTGAGGAAAGTAGCTATGATAGATCATGACTTATTTTATTTGATTGATGTATGTTGAATGTTCACTTAGATTTCAGGGCCATGATGATTTAGGATAAATGCGGTAGGCACTGTCACTTATCTGGCAGCCACGCAGTTCCACGATCTGAGCTTATCCCTGGGAAATAATTGGACATTCCTTTTCTTTTATTTTTCTTGTTTGGTTTTATAGAATCAAGAGCTCGCACCACTATTTAGATGGACTCTTAATGCTTTGGAGTTCTATCTTGGTTTCTATGGTCTTTCCCTTTATGTTGCAAACAAGAGCTCACGATGCTATCCAGATAGACTCTAGGGGCATATGAGTTCTATCTTGTTTGCTTGGCTTTCCCTTTTTTGGAAATCAAGAGCTCACAATGCTATCTAGATAGACTCTAGGGGCGTAGGAGTTCTATCTTGATTTCTTTGTTTTAGATTAATATCAAAGGACAAGTGGTATCTAGATGGTCAATATCTAGGTGCCTTTGGCTCTCTTTATTTTCAAACAGAGAACATAGTTGAGCCCAGATGGTCAATATTTGGGTACACTGTGAGTCTCTTTCTATTCAATATCTCTACTCCTTCCGCTATCAAGAGGTCATGGCGATATCCAGGTGGTATGTGATCTAGATCATTTGATGCTCTTTGGAATATCAGAAAATACAAAAAAGATGTAATGATGATAATTATTAGAAATAGGGTCAGCGACTTGGGACATTCATCCCATTCTATCAGATCATATCTATCCAAAAAAATGCAAAGAAAACATCCTTTCTATCATTACATTCTATCATATCAGTCTCAGAGCACATCTATCCAAATTAACATCTTTCTAACTAACAAATGCATTACTCAAATATTTTGTGCATAATAGATTGCATTCATTCAATTAAAGTACATCAGAAAATGATAAAAACATAGAAGTTGCATACATGATAAATCATAAAATCACAAACATCCATAAAGCATCTCATATAAACATGCACTTCATTTACACCATCCTACATGACATGTCAGTATCATAGGAAAAGTAAACATCCTTGTACGATTTTGCATAATAGAAATATAATGCATATTCATCTCATCATCTAAAAACATCATAAGCATGTAGAATCATTCATATAACAAGTAAACCATTGCACATCATATCAAAAACATAGCTGCATCTCATGTAAATCAAAATATCTGAGTACAAATGAAGAGTCACAAGTCTGTCAAAGAAGGTAATCAACATGGATATCAATAAATATCAATGAATCACTACAAAAATGGTATATCCTATGAGAGGACCCAGGAGCTCTGACACCACTACTCTAAGAACGTTAGGCCCTACTGGATCTCTGAGAAGCTGTGTAGGTAGGCACCCTCTGCACTGCAGGAACTACACCCTCATAATGGCATCTCCAATAATCAATCTCTCTCTGAGCATCTCACCCAGATCTGTAATACCTGTCCATAATATCTTTGTGTGTAACATCCTGTATGCTATCAATAAAAGAACGAACCTCAAAATGAGCTTGTCGCTCTTGAGACTCAGCTGTTGTAACCTGGGCCTCTAAAGTAGTAGCACATGCATCAAATAAGGTAGCACGTACATCAGATAAGGAAATTCAGGCTTGAAGGTCCTGAACCTGCTGAGTGAGGTGCTCCACCTTCGACGGATCATCATCCATACCACCCATAGCAACATCCATGTCTCCCTCCTTCGTCCTATCCCCCAGTCCCTCATCTCCTCTCTATTAGAGAACCACTAAATCATCAGCCATCTCTGAAATCTCCCCTATGATGCTCCTAGTACTACCACTATCCCCAGAGGAACCTATCTTAGCACTCTGCTCATCTAGAACCTCCATGTCTATATCAACAATCTCCACATCAACATCCTTAATAATAACTCTATCCTCATGTCTGGGAGCCAAAATTGTAGTTGTCCACCTGCGTACTTTCCAAACCAACTGAGGTGCCTCCTCCTCTATAGCCTCCTCATCCTCTAGAATAGTGCCCAACCCAACTCAGGGAGCACTAGTCCGTCCCCCACTCCTACCACCACTAGCCCTAACCCCACCACCAGCACCATCAGGACCAAGATCATCACCTCCATCATCTCTTCTCCCCCGTCCTTTATCTCTCCCACCATCCCTCCCTTCCCTACCCCTTCCACCATCTCTACCCCCATCCATCCCTCCCCTGCCACCACCTCTCCCTCCATCATGACCTCCCCTACCATGTCAAACCTGTCGGGCCCTCCTCATGATATTCCTAGGAACAAGATGTGAGACATCTGTCAGTGCAACCGGCCAATGCTGTAACCAATGGGCATCATACTATGGTGTAGTGCCTAAAAAATACAAATTCAACTATCAGAACCAGAGAAGATAAAGACATAAGTATCAAAACAAGATGTGAGCAAGAATCAAAGAGAAGAAAGGAAATACATAAGCAATCAGAAACAAGACAAACCTGGGTCTACAGTGGCAGAATGCTAGGTCCATGCCATAGGAATTAAGCCCAAGAACTCAGTGCGAGTGGCATCAAGTGATACCACACCACCCCAAATGGCAGTATCCCTCGACCTCCGAGCAAAGTAGGTGTAAGAATCAAATACATCCTGCTGCTCTCCAAACTGGTGTAACACCCTATCGATGTTATGAAAATCTATCATATGGATGTGATCAGTCACACGACCAATCAAGTATCTCCGCTACCGACAAAATGGGAGATGGATGTCCTCTCCATCCCAGATGGGACAATCTCTATACGGCCTCTAGATAAAGTAAGGAATCATATCTAGCTACTGCCGCTAGTATGTAAGATGACTCATATGAGTCTAGATAATAGCACTATCATACATGAATACATACGACCTATCCCCTGGGAGAGCATGGGCACCAATAGGACGATAGACTGCTTTATGCTCCCATGTCCAATTCTATAATAAAGTAGCATCGTAGCCGAGCGACTTACCATCAATGTAAGCCACATACAACACGTGAAAATGCATGTGGGCCAACATGCATGGACCCCAAGCAAAGATGGTATGGTCCCTAACCATGCTCTATAAGACACTACCAAAGCTGACAGAAAAACCATGTTGTCGACGATCGGGGCATAGAATCTCACATATCAAACTACCCAGCAACGCGGACAGTCTATCAAGGCCTAACCTGAATCTAGACCAAGGAATGTCATAGTCACCAGCAAGCCCGAGCTAATCTCGGGGCAATCCAAAGAGCTCAGTCAATGCAACAACACCAGTGTGCGTGGAATACTCCACAAGCTCAGCCTGGATAGGGAGTTGGAGGATGCGATACACATATTCCAAAGTAACTGTACACTCCCCGGTGGGTAGCCAGAAAGTGCAAGTCTCTAAATACCATCGCTCTACAAGAGCACAGATCAGACCCCTGTTGGTCATGATCTCAGGCATATAACACAACCAGTACAAACCAAGATCATGAAGCACTAACCTCTCATCCTGGGTCAGCTGAAATCTATAAATAAGGCCCGCCAGCCTGGAATCCCAATAGCACAAGATACACCCAATGAATTGCACATAGATTTAAAATAGAAAAATATCAGTTTTAGTCATTAAAGCACGTAATATAAGCAAGAAAAAAGTAGATATCAAACATGGAAAATAGGCAAACAGTGCAAAAAAATCAATTGCGGTAGTTAAGCAAAGCAAATGTGGTACTTTTAGGCATTTGCGAAACACACAGAGCAAGTGCAGCATTTAATATCAATTGCAGAATTTTACAACTACAAGTGCGGAACACTTATCAATTGTGGTATTAAACTGACAATTGTGGCATTAAAACCGCAATTGTGGCAAAACCGCAACCAATTGCGGCACACTTGTAATTTTCCCAAAAAATTACAAATTTTAAAAGTAATAAATGCAAGCATTAATGACACGCAAAGCAAGAAAACTCACCAGACATCCAGAGCCAACTAGTCTATGGTACGTACGGACTCGGTCTGAGATGTGCGTGACACCAGGAAGGCCAGCTATCACTCGAAAATAGGAGAAAAAGAAGGCAGAAATCAGAAAGCAACTCACCAAGATATCAGAGCTCCACGATCGCAATGTCCCAAATGAATGGCTCTCTTCGCTACTTATAGGGGTCCCGAAAAACCCTAATTTCACTAGGAGCTTCAAAAAAAATTTCGGTCCCCAAAATCTTTGACAGTCAATAACAGGGGCATATTAAACCATTTTTCAAATCCACCAGCTACCCAGATTCAAAAACTGCAGATTCAACAAATAAATGCTCGTCTCATAACTTTTCGATCAAATTTGTTGAGGGGGCATAAATACACCTACTACTGCCAGGGCAAGCTGGGGCAAAATCAAAGAATCTTTGACACACTGTGAAAAGTCACATCGCATCAAAGAGGGGCAAATGTAGACACCCTAAAATGGACAGACTTGCAACTTTACATTAAAAATACTAATTTTCATCTAACTATTAATGGTTTTTTAATCATTAATTAATCATCTATTTTCCTCTAAATTCTTTCCCCAAATCATCTAATCAAATTTCCAAAATTAATTAAATAATTAATTTTATTTAATTAATTATCTTTAATTGATTAATTACCATTAATTAATTAATTAAACTCAATTTCCTATAGTTTAAAATCAAATATTTAAACTTACTAATTAAATTCTTCTAATTAAATTGATTTTAATTTAATTAATTTAATTTCATCAAATAAAGCAATTCTTAATCAAAAGAATTCAATTATCTCACATGTTGAAAACAATAATTAAATAACTGAATTAAATATTCATTTATCTTGAAAGAGATAACTCCAATCAGATCACATGGGTTACTCCACCCATCTCTCCAGTCCACATGGGTAACTTCACCCACCTCTTCAGTTCAAAAAGGTAACTCATAATTAGCTCTTCAGTCAACCAAACTAT
>MU223326.1:177387-191570 GCA_018584345.1 Thuja plicata
AATTGATTAATTACCATTAATTGATTAATTAAACTCAATTTCCTATAGTTTAAATTCAAATATTTAAACTTACTAATTAAATTCTTCCAATTAAATTAATTTAATTTCATCAAATAAAGCAATTCTTTATCAAAAAGAATTCAATTATCTCACATGCTGAAAACAATTATTAAATAAATGAATTAAATATTCATTTATCTTCAAAGAGATAACTCCAATCAGATCACATGGGTTACTCCACCCATCTCTCCAGTCCACATGGGTAACTTCACCCACCTCTTCAGTTCAAAAAGGTAACTCATAATTAGCTCTTCAGTTAACCAAACTCTATCTCCTCTCTACCAAATGAAGAGGTGGAGTTTACTGAGGACCTCTCCTGTTCCTTTTGATCTCAACCGTTCATCTCCCCATGTCTGGGATTGATCTCAACTGTTCATATCATCACCAATTCCTATATAATAAACCCTTCATAACCATTTGAAGGATCTAGGATTTCAAGCTCTCATGCCCCATTACTCCGTTAGTTTGGTTCTAGCATTCAAGCCATCTTGCGATCACACACCCGTTTCAATTAGCAAATTCTTGACACTTCTCAAGTCATAGACACTGCCCCACCAATACTGAGCATCAATAACAGTGTTTTGAAAGGAGTAGAGAGAAACAATAGAAGCTTCAAGCATCGTGGGGTTTGCATTTATTTGTTTTCCTTTCTCTTACTTGTACATTTTATTGATTACGTTTCATTGTTATTCATTTTAGTAGTATCGTGTATTTGGTTTATTCATTGGGCCTATAACATTGTATTCTAAAGCCATTGACCTAGATTAATCTGATTGTTCATTGTTGAGACCTTGTGATAACCTTGCAACTTGAAAAAGCTGTAGAACATACACAATTTTAGTCTTCATTCTTCAAAACACAGTGTCTATTGTGCTTGTTCCTTTGATCAGTTTTTGAAAACGCAAAACAAAACATCCAAACTTTCAAAATGAGTCAAACGTGTTAAAGTCTAGTGTTGTCAATGTCAACTGTCTTGCAAATAAGAAGCATTGTATGATAAACTACCATAATTGACCAGTTATTTTACCGCAATCAGTGAAATTGTACCTCAATTGACCAGATATACTATATTCATTTTTTGAACTAAAACCTTGAAAGAATTCTTCATTTTGTGTCCAAAACTAGTGTCTATCCCAGGAAAACGTAAAGAACATTATGTGAATCTCTAAACATTAAAGATTACCCTTTCTCTGTAAAGCACAATTATTGTCAAAAACATTGTTAGTTCAAAATCTCAGACTGGAAATACCTTGATCTCATCATATCAAACATCATCATCTTTTATCAAATTGACTTTGTCCTAGGCAAAGGTCAGCAAATCTTAACTTTTATCATCACCACTTTGAGATCAAGTTATATCAAAATCTGTCCTTAGAATTACCCTTGTCCAAAACATAACTCAGACTTTCCTTAGAAAGGATCTTCTTCCTTGTTTGCTTTATATCACTTGTTTTAGTTACAAAACCTGGACCGCACTATGTCTCAAACACCTCATGGAGGACCTTACACAAGGTCTAAAGCTAAAGCTCAACTTGATGAGTCATATATCAACCATTTCCCCACTTGGGAAACAGAGCAAGAGAACAATCCCTTCATGAACACCAGTTCTGCTCTATTCATTGAACAACCCCGTGGGGCAGATTTTTTCCAAGATATCACAGAAGAAGAACTTGAAGATGTGGAACAAGATGCTTACTCCATGAAAGTAGTTGACGCTATTGTAGAGAGGAACCCAGAATGTTACTTGGCCATGCTAATAAAGAAGGGAGTCAAACTCCCCACTGAATTCAGTGTATCGACTATATGGCCCAAAAACCCTCTCATAGGTCAGAATACTACTCAGCTTCCTCAGATACTACTTGTTGTGTCTCCAATCTTTCCACCAATGGTTTTACCCACATTGACACAGACTATATCCAATCAAACCAATGACCCAACCTAGGCCAGCACATCATCTACTCAAAGCATGACAGGCTCGCAACTAAGTGAACCTAGGGTCACTAGTATGCCTCCACCTTTGGTCTCATGGCTAGGACAATCAAGCTCTCATGCTATGCCTTCCATCCCACCGAACACCAACTGTTCTGAAACTATGTCGTTGTTGCAACCAATTCACACTAGTCTTGGGATCAACACATCATGCCCGCAGGGATCCATCTCTACCGGAATGACTTACAATCAAGGCCCACCCAAAGCTACACCTTTACCCATTCTGACACCAATCCAACCTCCAGAAAAACAACCCCTACTTTAGTTGCCTCAAATCCAACCCTCGCAACAGCAACCCCAGCTTCAGTTGCCTCAATTCCAACCCCTGCAATAGTAACCCCAACTTCAGTTGCCTTAGTTTCAACCCCCACAACAACAACCCCAGCTTCAGTTGCCTCAAATCCAACCTCAGCAATAGAAACCCCAGTTTCAACCCCAACCTCAACAGTAACAATACCAACCCTAGCATTATCAACCCCAGTTTCAGTCACAACAACAAACACATCAAAACCCATCATGGACTACTCATTTCCCTTCGGTTACAAATCACTCGGTGGGGAATCAGTATCAAGTCCCTAGGATGAAATCCTATCTTCCTACTCAAGGGACATAGAGGCGCAGCCTCATACGTCCCACCATGACACAAAGGAATGTCCACACACACCAGCCTCAATATCAAACAGACATGCTAATGTAACAAATGCAAACCCTTCAAACCCAAATGATGGATATGCAAAATCAGGGGCAAACTAAATCCTATACCACAGATGATTTATACCCATACCCCTTTGACCATTCTCTTCACATGTCTCCATTCCCAAATCACTTCTCGATACCGAAATTCAAAAAATATAGGGGCAGTACCAACCCTATTGAGTATATTTGAGAGCTTTTTTCTAGTTGCATCAAACTCGCTCATGATGAGACATATCTAATGCGACTATTCCCACAAATTTTGGCTGGACCAGAAATGGAATGGTTCTCACATCTACCTCATGGAATTCAGTCTTGGGGAGAATTGGCACAAGGTTAGCATCAAGGACCTTTGCGACATCAAACAGAAAGATGGAGAGTCTTTTGTGAAATTCCTACAGATATAGAGGAATACGGCGAACCGTATAACATATGATGTGCCCAAACAAGACTTAATAGTCATGTTCATTGACAACCTAATTCCAAACATGTCATTCACAACAGAGTTACTGTTAGCTCCAAACTTTACACAACTCATCGAAAGAGGAGTTCATTGTGAGCAGAACTTAGTCAAACGAGGAATCCTTGCAGATCCCACACAAATGAATATGAATAGGAATGCAATAGAAAAAGCTAAGTGGTGGAACAAAAACAAAAATGTCACTAGTGATGGTGTCATTGATGTGAAGACAATCAACTATGCGCAACCCAAGGTGTCATTGCAAGGTGCACCTATGGAAAACCAAAAACCCATAGGACCCACTCAACAAGAATACACCTAGAACCAACCTCCCCCTGTACAAGCAGCCACTGTGTCAAACAGTCAACAACAGAATCAACGCAAACCATAGTTTCAATTCCAACAACGAGATTTCACACCATAAGGAGAGCCGATAGAATCAGATTTATGCAAGTTGATACAATCAAACACTATCACTCTCCCATAAATAAGGGACTTTGAACAAGATAAAAACAAGCCAAGGTGGTATAATGATAGATTTCTGCGAGTTTCATCGGGTAAAGGGGCACAAAATGGCCAACTGCTACCGATTGAAACATGCTATCCAAGATTTGATTGACACAGGGATCATTGATGTGATGAATACTCAAACCAAAGGCACAACTGATCACACTATATTCAACGATACCTTTCATGATCACAACAAGGTAAAAGCCTCCAAGTCTGGTGGAAAAATGAAACAAGTTAATTATACATATGCCAATAGTGATAATGTTATCAATTGCCTCAATCCTTCAGATAGCCATGTGGCTATAATCACTATCAAAGACCAAGGTAACAATTGTGCTATAACCACACGTCGTGCTAGAGTCATCTTGTAAGGAGTACCATCCACAACTACTACATCAGCCAATCCTATAGCAAATTCAGATCCACAAACAAGCATAGTGGACCAACTAAAGCGTACACCTGCCCAGATCTCCATGTTTGACCTATTGCGCATATCTCCATAGCATAAACTAGCACTTGACCAAGCACTTTAGAATGCAGTTGTCCCAAGGGACATAACACCCGAGAGCTTCCAAATGATGGTCAACCATATTGTAGCTAACAAACATGCCACATTCACAGACCATGATGTGCCACCGCATAAACCCCTACATAATGATCCTCTACACTTACTTGTCCAAATCCACAAGAGCGCTGTCCGTAGGGTCCTTGTTGATGGTGGAGCTGGGTTAAACATTTGTACTCTAAAGTTTATCAAGAAACTGGGCTATTCAGAATCAAGCATTGATGTCACAAGGAGGATAAATATCAGAGCCTATGATGAAGAGGAAAGGTCCTCTAAGGGTATTATCATTCTACCTGTTCGCATTGGTCTTGTGGTCAAAAACACACCCTTCCAAATCTTAGACCTTGATTTAGGATACAACATGTTACTAGGGAGACCTTGGATACATGAAATGCAAGTTGTACCTTCAACATACCATCAATGCATCAAGTTCACACACCAGGGAGAGGAGATCATCATAGAGGGAGATCCCAATCCCTTCTAATATTGTAATGCGGTCCAAATCAGCACTGATAACCAGGTACCATCAAACCAAGATGCAAGCATCCCATCCTCTTCAGATTTGAATCCCAAGGATGTCACACAAGCAGTAGGAAAGATAGTCATTAAACAAGATGCAAGCATCTCATCCTCTTCAGATTCAAATCTTAAAAATATCACACAGAAAGCAGGAAAGATATCCATCATGGACAAGGGCTGTGGTGAATATAGATATGAAGAATCTTTTAACATCACGCACATGCCTCAAAGCCCAAGAACTCATGGCATGGCACAACCTGTTATTGAAATAGAAACTCCACAACCTATTCTATTCAGATGTCCACCCACAAACGTTTTCCGATGGGGAGACACAACGGAAGAAAATCCTTTTGAACAAGACATCAATACTTGGTTATACCAAGATTCCCCTGAGACAATCCGGCCTCCATTACCTTTGTCGAACTATGGTAACAGTTACACATTGATACAAAGATTTGGGTATGATGGTACAACTGGGCTGGGGGAAAGACAACAAGGCATATATGAATTTCCTCTCCCACCAACCCAGAGAAACACAAGAGGTTTGGGATATGGACAACAAAGCACTAGTCCTATGATCCAAGACATTCAAGTCAATCATGAGCAAATAGCAGAGATGCACCAGGGGTACAACACAAAGCATGTCCTAATAAGAAACATATTAGCATAGTTGTTGCCCGCCAAAGAGGGAACTACACAATCCCAAATAAACCTACACTTAGAAATTGACGATAACCAAGGAAGTGAGACAACAGATGAACATTCCATTGAGACTGACTCCCATGAGTATGAGTGGAGATCTCTCCATGACTCTGAACTGTCAATCCCATATCTTTCCCCTTGGGCTGACATTATCATAAATCTAGCAGACCTGTTTGACCAACTAACCATCACCGAACAACCCTGTATTGACAAACATGTTATTCATCAAACTTCAAGTGGTGTGTCCACATCATAGTCCAATTTTTTAGGCACCATATCAGCAGTCCCATTCAGTCAACCAAAGTCAAACAGTAGTGAAAGTGTCTATCTTGTACACCCTGAGCTTATAGATTGGGATCATTAAGGGCCACTTGATCTAGATGTCTTCAAGAATGATGAGGCAATAGCTCATTTTGTGGGACTAAGGGAAGGCATTCCATCAGGAGATCACAAGGCAGGATTCTCCATTAACCTAAACAGAGCAGCATATTTTGGGGAGGAAGCTTCTCTTTCTAGTCCACAAAAGAAAAAAGAACAAAAGAGTAAAAAGCTAAAATAAGACGTATCTTCTAGCGATAACCTCACTGAGGTGCTAGAAGATGGAAAGAAAGAACTCCTCCCCTTAATAGAGGAGAAATCAACATTATTAGCAGAAGAAATAGAGGAGATCAACTTGGGGGATGACAAGAACCCAAGGAACATTTAATTGGTGAAATCACTCACTCCTGAGGAGAGAGAACAGTTCATCAGTTTCTTCAAGGCAAGAATGATCAATTTTGCATGGTCATACTCAGATATGCCAGTATTAGATCCAGAGCTTGTGCTACATCATCTTCCATTGCTACCAAGCACCAAACCTGTCAAACAGAAGCTAAGAAAGATGCATCCTCATGTTGCATTGCTAGTCAAGGAAGAACTGAAAAAGCTCCTGGATGCTAAATTCATCAGACCTATACCATATGCAGATTGGATATCTAATTTGGTATCAGTTACAAAACACAGTGGTCAAATACAAATTTGCACAGATTTTAGGGATCTCAAGGTAGCATGTCCCAAGGATGACTTTCCTTTACCAAACATTGACATGATAGTAGATCTAACGGTGGGACATCAAATGCTATTGCTCATGGATGGCTTCTTAGGTTACAATCAAATACGGGTCGCACCAAAGGACCAACAAAAAATAAATTTCACGTGTCCTTGGGGAACATATTGTTGGAATGTCATGCCATTTGGTCTAAAGAATGCTGGAGCAACATATCAAAGGGCTACGATGACTATATTTCATGATCTCATCCACAAGACCATGGAAGACTATGTGGATGACATACTAGCCAAGTCCATACTTCAAAAGGATCATCTACAGGTTTTGGGACCCATCTTTGATAGAATGTAGGAATTCAAAGTCCATCTAAATCCAAAGAAGTGTGCATTTGGTGTCACAATAGGAAAACTACTGGGATTCATAGTATCACACAAAGGAATCGAAGTAGACCCAACAAAGGTCAAGGAAATTTTGGAGATGCCTCCACCATCGAACCTGAGAGAACTAGGAGGATTACAAGGAAGGCTACAATCGATCAGATGCTTCATAGCTCAACTGCCAGACAAGTGTCACCCTTTCCAACATCCATTGCATAAAGACATTAAGTTCATATGGATAGAGCAATGCGAATAGGAATTTCAGATATTCAAAGACTACCTTCTTAAGTCACCTATATTGGTACCGCCAGTATAGGGTAGACCGTTGCTTCTATATATCTCTGCAACAGAATCAACGTTAGGGTACTATTGGCACAACATGATGACGAAGGGAAAGAAAGGGCTATTTATTATGTAAGTAGGACATTGGTTGGATATGAGCTAAACTATATGCCAATTGACAAGTCATGCCTTGCAGTCATCTTCACCTCCCAGAAGCTAAGAAACTACATGCTAAGCCACCAAACAAAGTTGATCACACATATTGATCCTCTCAAGTACCTCCTAAGCAAAGCAATGCTCACTAGATGATTGGCGAAGTGGGTAATGATCTTGAGTGAGTTTGACATAGAATATGTAGATAGAAAGGCCATCAAAGGGCAAGTAATTGCAAATCAACAAGCAGAGGCACCTATCCAAGACCATCAGCCTATTGTATCTAATTTTCCTGACGAATCTATCATGACACTACAACCGGCAATCGAAGTATGGCAACTTTATTTTGATGGATCGTGTATGAACCATGGTGCAAGGGCAGGGATAGTTCTTATCACTCCAGATCATGATACAATTTCAAAGTCTTTCAGACTTAACTTCCAATGCACCAAGAACATAGTAGAATATGAAGCATTGTTCATCAGCTTAAAGATAGCAATTCAATGGAGAATTAAGCACCTTAGAGTCTTTGGCGATTCATAGTTGGTCATTAGTCAAGTTAACAATGATTATATGACCAAAGATGAGAAGATCATACCATACAGAGCACAGATGGAATGACTACGCACCAAATTTCATTAAATTCTCTTCGAGGAAGTCCCAAGAGCATAGAACAAAGTGGCAGATGCGATGGCTACCATAGCATCACTGATTGATATGCCAGGTAACGATACCAAATTCTAGTTTCTAGTGGAGCAACTCTTGGTACTATCACATAGGGCATCTATCATATAATCAACATGTGTCCTTGTTGGTCCTAAATCCCCATGGTATCAAGATGTCTATACCTATCTCCAAAATAATGTCTTACCCCCAAACTTGTCTAGGAACCAGCGAAAAGCCCTCATCCGTCAAGCCTCTAGGTATACCATCCTCTCAACTACTCTATACAAATGAATTCTAAATGGAACATTACTATGATGTCTCACTTCCATGGAATCCCAGAAAGCTTTGTACAAGGTGCATGAAGGAATATGTGGAACCCACGGAGGTGGAAACAACTTAGCTAAGAAAATAATCCGCATGGGATACTATTGGCCCACAATAGAGAAAGATGCACACAAGCATGTTCAAAGGTGTAGATAGTGTCAAATTAATGGAGACCTCATTTATGCACCAGCCTAGGAACTAAATCCCATTACATCACTATTACCATTTTCAATGTGGGGATTTGACCTAGTGGGAAAAATCACACCCTCTTCAGCAAATGAACATAAGTACATCATAGCAGCAATGGAGTACTTCACCAAGTGGGTGGAAGCAATTCCCCTCACTTACATCACAAGAAAGAAAATAGCGATGTTCATACTTAACCACATCATCTATCGATATGGGATACCCCAAACAATCCTGACAAATCATGGTACACCTTTCCAAAATAAGGATGTTGAAGACCTATGTGAACAGTTCCGCATCAAACAAGGGTTCTCCTCATTTTACTACCCTCAAGGGATTGGCCAAGCTGAAGCTACAAAAAAAACAATCCTAAAAATCCTGAAGAAAATAGTGAATGAATCAGGGTGAGACTGGCATTTATAGCTTAGTCCTGCATTATGGGCATACTGGTGTGAGAACACCTATAGGAGAAACTCCTTTATCCCTAGTCTATGGATCAGAGGCGGTATTACCCATTGAAGTAGAAATCCCATCCCTGAGGATATCATTGAAGAACCTGCTTTCAGATGAAGACTATAGAGTGGCACGGCTCAGTGAGCTAGACTTACTAGATGAAAGAAGGCATCATGCCTTCGACCACTTACAAGGCTATCAGAATCACCTTAGAAGGAACTACCATAAGAAGGTAAAGCCATGAACTTTTGAGGTAGGAAACCTTGTCCTCATGGAAAATTAGAAGAATCAAGTAGAGTGAGTCAAACCTGGTAAGTTCGAGCCTAACTGGCTAGGACTATTTGTTATTGTCAACTCTACTCAGAGTGGGGCATTCATCCTAGCAACACCAGAAGGAGATCAGCTCCCCGGCTAAATCAATAGCATGCACCTGAAGAGGTTCTACAAAAAAGGTCTCTATGGTTAAGGCATTTATCTAAATATCCAGAAAATACCAAAAAAAATAAATAAATTAGAAAATACAAATGTTACCTTGGTGAAAACCTGGCAATCAGACGCCTTGGCGACAAAAAAAAAAGCAAAAACGCAAAAAACTAAAGAGAAAAACATAATCGCTCTCTCAATGAAAACCTGGCAATCAGGCGCTATTGAGTAGGTACCTTTGTGAAAACCTGGAAAATAGGCACCAAGTGTTCAAATCCAGCTTCACCATCAATGAGCTCCAAAAGCTTGAGCACACTTCAAATGCAAGATTAACTACCCAAGCAATATCCAGTAGCACAAAACCCCTATGAGCACCAAGCACTTACTCATGGTTATTACTGGTCCACCAGACTACGGGGCGATTCCAAATATCCGAACAAATCCTAAAATTTAGAAAACTCATCAAAAAATCCTAAAAGGATCAAAAATCAAGAGAAAAATAATCTTCATAAAAAATAATCAAAAATTGCAAAATCCCAAAGCAATAAAACCAACTCGGTTATCAAGAGAGCAAAGGGCGATCACGCCTAGTCAATCAATGTCACAACCATGAGCTTTGCAAATCAGCATTGGACTCATCTAACATAGCTCTATGAATCTATCAAATCAATCAACAAGCAACTGGCAACCATGCCAATCTATCAATTATCGCAATCATGAGCTTTGCAAATCAGCATTGGGCCCATCTGACACAGCTTGATCAGCTGCCAAAATGATCTAATCAATCTATCAATTGTCACAATCATGAGCTTTGTGAACACGCATTGGGCCCATCTGACACAGCTTGATTAGCTGCCAAACTGATCAAATCAATCAAATCAACAAGACTATCACAATCATGAGCTTTGTGAACCAGCATTGGACCCATCTGACATAGCTTAATCAACTGCCAATATGATCAAATCAATCAATGACTGTCACAATCATGAGCTTTTCAAACATGCATTTGGCCCATCTGACACAGCTTGATCTATTGCCAACGTGATCAAATAAAATAGGCTACTCAAGCCTATCCAAAGAGTCGAGCCAATCAAGAGAATCCAACTGCATTGAGGAACCATACAAAAATGTTGACTAGGTCAGTCAAGTTGGTCAGATGTCAGTCTATATTTCACAATTATGTTCTTATGCTACTCTATGATCCACCATGTGAGGAGAGTATCTATGATAGATCATGACTTATTTTCTTTGATTACTATATGTTGAATGTTCACTTTGATTCCAGAGCCATGATGATTTAGGATAAATGCGGTAGGCGCTGTCACTTATCTGGCAGTCGTGCAGTTCCATGATCTGAGCTAACCCTAGGAAATAATTGGACATTCCTTCTCTTTTCTTGTTGGTTTATAGAATCAAGAGCTCACATAACTATCTAGATGGACTCTGAGTGCTTTGGAGCTCTATCTTGGTTTCTATGGTCTTTCCCTTTATGTTGCAAACAAGAGCTCATGATGCTATCCAGATGGACTCTAGGGGCGTAGGAGTTCTATCTTTTTTGTTTGGATTTCCCTTTCACAAATCAAGAGCTCACAGTGTTATCCAGATGGACTCTGGGTACATAGGAGTTCTATCTTGGTTTCTTTGTTTTAGATTAACTCAGAGGACAAGCAGTATCCAAATGGTCAATATCTGGGTGCTTTTGGCTCTCTTTCTTTTCAAACAGGGAACATAGTTGAATCCAGATGGTCAGTATTTGGGTGCACTATGGTTCTCCTTCTATTCAATCTCTCTACTCCTTCCGTTATCAAGAGGTCATGGCGGTATCCAGGTGGTATGTGATCTGGATCATTCAACGCTCTTCCAGAATATCAGAAAATACAAAAAAAGATGCAATGATGACAAATATTGGAAACAAGGGCAGCGACTTGGGACATTCACCCTTTCTATCAGATCATATCTATCCAAAAAATGCAAAAAAGAAAACTTTTCTATCATCCAATTCTATTAGATCAATCTCAGAGCACATCTATCCAAACTAATTTTTTCTAACTAACACATGCATTACTCATATATTTTTGTGCATAGTAGATTGCATTCATTCATTAAGTGCATCAGAAAAGTAAAAAAATATGGTAGTTGCATACATGATAAAGCATAAAAACACATGCACCCATAAGAATCTCATATAAACATGCATCTCATTTACACCATCCTGCATGACATGTCAATATCATAGGAAGAGTAAATACATCCATATACGAGTCTACATAATAGGATCATATGGCATATACATTTCATCATCTAAAACCACCAAATCATATAGCATCATACATATAACAGAGTAAACATTACACATCACATCAAAACACTAGCTACATCTCATATAAATCAAAATATCTAAGTACAATGAAGAGTCGCAAGTCTGATCAAAGAAGGAAATCAACATGTATATCAATATATATCAGTGTATCGGGATACAAAAATGGTACTACTCAGAGTATACAATGAATCACTATAAAAATGGTATAGGGCACAGTCAACAAGAGCTACCCCCACCCTTGCCAGGAGATGCATGGGGGGAGGCATATTAGAATCTATCCCATGAGAGGACCCAGGAGCTCTGACACCACTACTCTGAGAGCGCTCAGCCCTGCTGGATCTCTGAGATGCTGTATAACTAGGCACCCTCTGTGCTTTAGGAACCGTGCCCTCATAATGCCATCTGCAGTAGTCAATCTCTCTCTGGGTGTCTTGCCCAGATCTATAGTACCTATCCAGAATATCCCTGTGGGAAACATCCTATACACTATCAATGAAAGAGCAGACCTCGGCCTGAGCCTGTCGCTCTCTAGACTTAGTAGCTGTAACACGAGCCTCCAAAATGGTCACATGGGCATCGGATAAGGCAATTTGGGCCTACAAATCCTAAACCTTCTAGGAGAGTTTCTCAACCTCTGAGGGATCATCATCCATACCACCCATCGCCACTTCCATGTCACCCTCCTCTATCCTGTCCCCTAGTCCCTCTCCTCCTCTCCATCTCAAAACCACAGAGTCATCACCACTCTCAGAGCTCTCCCCTGTACTGCTCCTACTACTGCCATTCTCCCTAGAGGAACCTGTCTCAGCACTCTACTCATCCAAGGCCTCCACATCTATGTCTCCAATCTCCACATCCATGTCCTCCATAACAACTCTATCCTCAGGACAGGGAGCCAAAACTGCTCCCATCCGCCTGCAAACTCTGTGCACTAGCTGAGGTGCCTTCTCCTCTAAAGCCTCCTCATCTTCCAAGATGGCATCCAACCCAACTCTGGGAGCACCAGAACGGCCCCCGCTCCTACCACCACCAACCCTAAGCCCACCACTGGAACCCCCAGGACTAGGATCATCCCCTCCATTGTCTCCTCTACCCCATCCTCCATCCCTCCCACCATCTCTCCCACCTCTCCCCCATCCACCATCTCTCCCTCCTCTCCCCCGGCCACCACCTCTCCCTCCACCATGGCCTCCCCTACCATGCTATACTCACTGGGCCCTCCTCATAACAGTCTTGGGAACAGAACATGAGACATCTGTCAATGCAATCGGCCGATGCTGCAACCAATGGGCATCATACTGTGGGGTAGTGCCTGCAAAATACAGATTCAAATATTAGTACCAGAGCAGATAAAAACATAAGCATCAAAACTGGATATAAGCAAGAATCAAGAGCAGAAAGGAAGTACATAAGCAATCAGAAACAAGACAAACCTGGGTCTACATGTAAATTATTCAAAAAAGTGAAAATTTTAAAAGCAATAAATGACACACAAAGTGAGAAAACTCACCGAACGTCTAGAGCTAGCTGGTCTACGGTACATATGGACTTGATCGGAGATGTGCACAACACTGGGAAGGCCAGTCATCACTCAAAAATAGAAAGAAAGAAGACAGAAATCAAAAGACAAACTCACCAAGATCTCAGGGCTCCATGATCGCAATATGCCAAATCAAGAGCTCTCTTCGATACTTATAGGGGTTCTGAAAAACCCTAATTTCACAAGGAGCTCCAAAATTTCTTCTTGGTCCCCGAAAACTTTGACGGTCAATTACAGGGGCATTTTAAAGTATTTTTCACATCCGTCAGCTACCCAGTTCCACAAATTGCAGTTTCAACAAATCAACGCTCGTCTTGCAACTTTTCGCTCAAATTTGTTGAGGGGGCATAAATACACCTACTAAATGCCAAGGCAAGATGGGGTAAAATCAAAGAATCTTTGACACACTATGACAAGTCACATCGCATCGAAGAGGGGCAAATGTAGACACCCTAAAATAGACAGCCTTGCAACTTTACATTAAAAACACTAATTTTCATCTATTAATTAATGGTTTTTTAATCATTAATTAATCATCTATTTTCCTCTAAATTCATTCTCCAAATCATCTACTCAAATTCTCAAAATTAATTAAATAATTAATTTTATTTAATTAAATAGCTTTAATTGATTAATTACCATTAATTGATTAATTAAACTCAATTTCCTATAGTTTAAATTCAAATATTTAAACTTACTAATTAAATTATTCTAATTAAATTAATTTAATTATATCAAATAAAGCAATTCTTAATCAAAAAGAATTCAATTATCTCACATGTTGAAAACAATTATTAAATAAATGAATTAAATATTCATTTATCTTCAAAGAGATAACTCCAATCAGATCACACGGGTTACTCCACCCATCTCTCCAGTCCACATGGGTAACTTCACCCACCTCTTCAGTTCAAAA
>MU223326.1:191620-272374 GCA_018584345.1 Thuja plicata
AAAGGTAACTCATAATTAGCTCTTCAGTTAACCAAACTCTATCTCCTCTTTACCAAATGAAGAGGTGGAGTTTACTGAGGACCTCTCCTGTTCCTTTTGATCTCAACCGTTCATCTCCCAATCTCTGGGATTGATCTCAACTGTTCATATCATCACGAGTTCCTATATAATAAACCCTTCATAACCATTTGAAGGATCCAGGATTTCAAGCTCTCGTGCACCATTACTCCATCAATTTGGTTCTAGCATTCAAGTCATCTTGCGATCACACACCCATTTCAATTAGCAAATTCTTGACACTTCTCAAGTCATAGACACTACCCCACCAATACTGAGCATCAATAACAACATTTCGGAAGGAGTAGAGAGAAACAATAGAAGCTTCAAGCATCATGGGGTTTGCATTTATTTGTTTTCCTTTCTCTTGCTTGTACATTTTATTGATTGTATTTCATTGTTATTCATTTTAGTAGTATCGTGTATTTGGTTTATATCATTTGTGAAACCTTTGCTATTGACCCTTGCCTTTGGAAAGCTTGGGAACCACGGATCATAATCGAAGAGAGGTGTACACTGGGATTGATCTCAACTGTTCATATCATCACCAAATCCTATATAATAAACCCTTCATAACCATTTGAAGGATCCAGGATTTCAAGCTCTCGTGCGCCATTACTCCGTCAGTTTGGTTCTAGCATTCAAGCCATCTTGCGATCACACACCCATTTCAATTAGCAAATTATCGACACTTCTCAATTCATAGATGTTTCCCCGCCAATACTGAGCATCAATAACAACATTTTGGAAGGAGTAGAGAGAGACAATAGAAGCTTCAAGCATCATGGGGTTTGCATTCATTTGTTTTCCTTTCTCTTGCTTGTACATTTTATTGATTACGTTTCATTATTATTCACTTTAGTAGTATTGTGTATTTGGTTTATATCATTTGTGAAACCTTTGCTACTGACCCTTGCCTTTGGAAAGCTTGGGAACCATGGATCACGATCGAAGGAGGCGTACAGAACCTTTCTCTGATACCAATTATTGAAGACACACATGATGTTGAGAGGAGGGGTGAATAAGCATAAACCAAATAATCTTAAGTAATCAACCATCAATGTTATCCACCACACAACGTATTAAGAAAACAAAGAACTGAAATAACAAAACATCAACACCAAAAATTTTATACATGGAAAATGCAAACTGAGGAAAAACCATGGTGAGTACTAGCTCACAGAGATAAATCATTGTATATATGATCTAATTACAATAGACCAGGGATAACTTTAAGAAACCCCCTCCTAGGAAAAAGTGTAAAATCCTGGCAAATCATACATTAATTTAAGGGAAATTTTTTATTGATGATGATAAAAAAAATTTCCAAATAAGGAAAATAATATAAAGGCGTAGGCGATTTTTTCCCTGCCGAATGAAAATTCCATAAAATCCTGGCGAATTAAAAATTAATGTGGGGGAAAATCTATAATATATGAGGTGAATGATTTTATTTTGAAGGTAAAAAAAAATTTGTACTGGCAATTTTTATGTGTTGTTTGGAAATATATTTATTTTATTGGCTAATCTATCATTAATTATGGGAAAAAGAAATATTTTATTTGGCGATTTTCAAAAGATGGGACTCATCAATGCGTCATGTGGGCCAATGCCAACTAATATTAAATGTCTTATTTGAGACCGTTTGATTATCCTAGATCAATGGCTGAAGTTTAATTTTGGCCCAATTTTGTGAAGGAAACAAAGTTTTCCAAGAAGTCACCAGAATAATGACACGTAAAATTGTAATTAATGCAAGATCAATGGCTGAAGTTTAATTTCAACCTAATTTTGTCAAGGAAATAGAGTTTTCAAAGAAGGCACCAGAATAATGACACGTAACATTGTATTTAATGCAACGTTTAGCTAATATCACATTTATTTGTTGCGAATATAACTGATCACACATGGACACGTTACCTAATTAGTAATATACATTGTTTTATAATGTTAAATCTATTATTTGAGACCATTTCATCGTCCTAGATCAATGGCTAAAATTTAATTTTAGGCCAAACTTTGGAAGGAAACAGACTTTTGCAGGAAGTCACTAGAATGATGACACGTATCAAGCATTAAAAAGTGCACTGTAACCATGATTGTTGATTACTACTGGTTATTTGTTTATGTGGATGGTGGATAGTGCAACTACAACTTGTAACTCGTAACTTGAAAAGAAATAAATGCTTTGTTAGTGACATTCTTTAACTGCCATCTTTAACTGTCAATAGTACGCATGCATTTACGGAAAAGATTTACATTTAGATATGAAAGATTAAGGATAGTCAATTTAAATCTCTCACATTCATAATACTGTAGACACCTAAATCTGATTAACATATCTAATCATATTTAGTGCCTTCTAGGACATATCAGCTAAGTAATTAAACATTACCTAATTGATCTATGTCATCCCCTAGCCCTAATTAATTAAATTAACTCGTTATAGTCCTGATTAATTATTAAAAGAAACCAATAGATTAATAATTAATTAAAACACTTTTTCCCTATTATTGAATGAATATATTAGTTAAGTAATTCAATTCATTAATATTCCCTTTAACCCCTAACCTAACCTATCCCAACCACCTAACCTTGAGTTATAACTCAATCCAACCTCTTCACACATGCTAACCTAACCAATCCCAACCACCTAACCCTGAGTCCAAAATAATCCCAACCTCTTCACCCTTGCTAATCCTATCTTAAACCCTAACCCTAATCCTAAACTCTCCCTAATGATGCCACATTCCTAGTCTTTGGATTAGGAATTCAATCCCTTCCCCAAAGTCAACAATCTCAAGCCAAGCCTATCCATATGCATTTAAGGCTCTTAAACCTTCATAAATGCCTCTTACATCCCTCATTAAGGCTCTTACACCCTCTTTATGAGCCTTATCTTCTAGAGGTTTCTTGGTCCATTTCCCTAAATGGTCATATTCCTCCCTACTTTCAACCCAATCCCGTTGTGACAAGTGTCACAATTCGATGCACTTGAAGAAGCACAATCCATGTGCTCTTTTCTAGTGGAATCTGGACCTCTCTTCAACTTTGCATCCTGACCCTTGATTCCTCACCAATTTTCTATATAAGAAACCCCTTTCCTTCATATTTTCAATCCACCTTCCATGTAGAGTTATAATGCTATTTTGAGAGCAAAATCATAACTTCCAAAGTTAAAGAGTAAACTTACAATGTCAGTTTAGAGAAAATACCTTTGAATCTTGGAGCACATCTTGAGCACACATCCATAATCATGAACACATAAAAAAGGGGAGCTTAGATTCGGTTTTGAGGAGGTTTTGCACTTCCTTGTTTCCTTATTGTTTAAGTTTTTCTTTTTCGGTTCAATCATGTATATAGTTTAGATTATTAGTTGTTGACTGTTTTGATTTTTTATTATGCTCCCTTCTAATTTTCATAGCTTACATTCTAGCATGCCCGGTGGGACCCACTTCACAGGTTCCTTTTCATTATTTTTCTTGCAAACTAACCCTCTAAGATAATGTTTTTTTGTTGTTTGAGTATGTTTTGCAAGATCTTATTTTCTTTTACAAGTTGAAAAAGGCTAGAAGACTATATTCCTTCTATCTTTTTTCTACTTTTGCTCTATTACACTTCCATGAATATCATTGATACACAAACAAGGCGACTATATTCCTTCTATCTTCTTTCTACTTTCTCTCTATTACCCATTTGTTGAAATATGGTCTATATCACTGGGACCATTATTTGTAAAAACATGGGGGAAAGGCACTGTAAACCTACAATAATGCACTCTTACTAAGTATTTTCATTTTTTTTACAGGTCTACAGGTTAGCCATCTAGTTTGGTAAGAAAGCACATAATCTTTTAATTAAAAAATTCTCATTTCGCTTTTTGGTGTTTAAAAAGAACAGTGTATGTACTCACATCATTTCACACTTGGTTTTGGGTTTCAAAGTCAACAAAATTCAAAGTCAACAAAAGGCAAAAAGTCAACAAAAGTAACCATTTCTTTTTTTGGGCTTAAAATGAACATGCACAAAATCTCAAATGATTTAAGGAAAACAAAGAATCAAACATGTGATTTTGGGTTCAAAACTAAACAATCAAATCACACATCTTGTTTTTGGATCTTAAAATTGAACTATCAAACACTTCACTTTTTGGATTTTAAAATTGGACAAAGCAATCACACATTTCCTCTTGGGTTCAAAAAATGAACAACTCAAATGAACTCAATCTCAAATGCATAAAGACAAATTGAATAAGGCAAACAAAATCTCACTTTGGTGCTCATAAAAAGAACAAACTTGCAAGTTTTATTTCTGCACAAATCAAACATTGCTTAACTTATCAAGGGAATTAACCGTGTGTTTAGTGTCTCTAGTGCACCTACACAGAATCTGTAGAGCACAACCTTACTTCATGCATTATCTTCTCCCATTGTCTTTTGTGGTCGTTGGTGCAAGAGAAAGGTGATTGTGACCATTCAATCTTTTTCTGAATCTTCTTAGAGGGGCCTGTCCAGAAAAAGCATGAGTCCTTCTGGAGAACAACCTCAAACCGGTAAATCCTTCAGCCGGTATAGAAATAAGTTGGACTCAAAGGTCTATCTATATCCCTTCAAGCTCGGGCAGGTCGTGTTCAATGGTAGTTCAAACTAGGTGAACTCCCCAGCATATCAACATGATTGAACTAGGCTCTTAAGTGAGTCACGCTATACAAACTGATTGTGGGGACACCATGAAAATACTGTCAACTAATCAATCTAGCAACCTACCCAATCCATCCCCAAAATATTGATAATTGGCTGGGCAAGGAAGATAGTAACTTCCCTGAGAAATTTGCACATTCATGCCACCCTGAGCATTTGGAGTCAGCTAATACAACATCATGGAGCCATAGCGTGCTTGATGGTGGCCGTATTCTGATTAGCTCTTGTGTGTGTGCCTATGTATGCAGACAAAGGTTTTCAAGCTTACTGCATCCTTAAGGTAGAAAGTGCTTGTATGTATCTTCAGTGTTACAAACCTTGTGCAAAACAATTCTTGAACATACACAAGTCTAGAAGTTTTGAAAGTCCTTTTGCCAAAGAGATTGACATTTTATGCTTCTTGCAAGGTTTCTTTTCCTCTTGCTAGATTGTTTTCTCCAAATCCTCAAGATGATCATTTATTCTGAAAAACATTCCAAGGCACACTTGTCATAGTCACTGCCTCATCCTAAGCAGTATCACATTGAGCTCATGTCCTATTCCATCAAACACAATAAAGTGATGCCAAGCCTCCATATCACCAAGTTATATACCCAAGCCTCCAAATATTTTCATCCTAGGTTCATAATTATGCCCTTACTCTCTTCTAACATCAGTTTCTTCTAGTGTCATCGGGTCCTTCTAGCAGAGTTATCTCTTCTGAGCCTCCATCCTTTCCATCTTCTTTCGAGTTAGTCCTTCTTCCAATCCTAAGCTAAAGCTGAATCTTAATCTGAACTTCAATCTTCTATCTGTCTTCACCCTTTCTTCCTATCCAACTCATCTACATCATCATGTCACAACTCTTTTATGATGAGTTTGGTCGTACCACCCCTTTTCTGACTTTATCCCATTCTGATGATGATATGGTTGATCATGACGCATATATTGAAAATATTCACAAGCTCACACCTACATCCTATCCCGATGATGAAGGTCTTGTTTATCATGATGCATATATTGAAAGCCTTAGCAATCTCACACCTGCATCTTATTCTAATGATGACGATGATATGGTTGATCATGATGCATACTTTGAAAATCTTAACAAGCTTGGTCCAAGCATCTCCCAAATTCTAGTTATTCCTCCGCACTACCCCATCATTCCACCATGCATACCCACTATCACTCCTTATCATACCTTTGACAAGGGAAATCCCTCTTATCCTCCATCCACATCTCCTTCTTATACATACATGCCTCCATCTTATCCTATGGTCATATCTCGCCCTCTATCTTTCCATAAAAATACTACTAGCTACCTCCCTAATCCCAATCCACCATCTCATTATCCTCCAACCCATCTTAAAATCCCTAATCCTAGTCCTCCATTTCCTCCAAATCATCACCATGGTCCCCATGCTATTACTAATCTACAATCCACTCTGTGCTATCCATCTACCCCATCTTTTCCAACTCTACCATCTCCCATTCCTACCTACATTAAAACAAATCCCCTTCCTTAATCCACCTACCTACCTCAATCCACTTCATATTCCATCCCTTAGTCCATCCCTCCTCTCCCATCAGTTAGTCAATTTTCTTCGCAAGCTACCTCCATGCCTACCTACGTGAACTATTTAACCATACCATCTCCTATATACAGCTCTACCCCATCATTCAACCATAAAAGTTCACAAACCATTGCCACACCTACCTATGTGAGCTATCTATCCATACCATCTCCTACATCCATCTCTACACCATCATTCAACCATACAAGTTCCCAAGACATTGCCACATCTTCATCTGTGGACTATCCTAACTTCCCACCATCTAAGCCTGCAAATTCTCCATCTCCGAAATGTAAGTCTCCAAGGAGTTTCACAAGGAAGCCATTAGAAAATCCATCTCTTCCAAAGTCACATTATATCACTCTCCCATGGGAAAACACTAGTGATGAAGTCCTTCCATCTCCCACACCCATCATTACTCTTCCATCTCCTGCACCTATCATTTCCCTTCCAAATCCAATACTTATTGATCCTCTTCCACCCCTCACACCCGACATTCCTCTTCCATCTCCCACACCCATCATTCCTCTTCCATCTCCCACACCAATTATTTCCCTTCCAAATCTCATACTTTTTAATCCTCTTCCATCTCCCATACCTCTTATTTCCCTTCCCAATCTCATACTTTTTGATCCACTTCCATCTCATAGCACTATTGAAGTCCCCTCATCCATTGAATTCATCCAATCTTCATCCCCATCTTCTCCTCTTAACACTATCCACACCACATCCCATGAACCTCATGGCTCCACCCTTCTTCCCTCCATTATAAAATCCACCATCCCTATATACAACCCATTTGCAAAATCTCCCATCCATCCATACACCCCATTTGCAGAATCTCCCATTCTTCCATCCCCTCCATCTAAAGAATCTTTCCATACATTCCCCCATCACACCATCACCATCAATCCAATCATGTCACGACCTTGTCCAAAAGCATGTTGAAGTATCCATTGACTTGAATGATGATTGTATCATTCCATCCACTCCATATCAAGATCCTAACATCCCCCTCCATCCCTTACCTGATCCATCCACTCCTCTTCCTGATCCATTTACCATCACTCCTCCATCTCAAGATCTTATCCTTCCATCTATTCTAACTCCAGATCCATTATCCTATCTGAGTCAAGATCCAAGCATCCCATCTACCCCACTTCCTAATTCATCCACTCCTTCAAATCAAGATCCTCCCACTCTACCTCTTCCATCTCAAATCCATTACCCCATCTGAGTCAAGATCCAAGCATCCCATCTCCTCCACTCAATGATCCTTTATCTCCTCCAATTCCAACTATCCCACCACTATTACTCTATCTCCTTGGTGCACTTACATTCATCTGTGGTGGTCCACTTAAAGCAGAAAAAATAAATTTCATGTCCACCATTTACACTCCTCTTGATAATGGACTCACATCTTGTTCCCTACAAGAGAAGTACCCTATCGTGGCTCAAATGCTAAAAAAATGGAAATATCAAGGCAAAGGATTAGGCCTTAATGAGCAAGGTATCCTAGAGCCCATTCATGTTAAAAGACATCCATGATCTTGTGGTATTGATTATGCACCTAGAGGTCCTTCATCAAATTTTTTTTGGTACAACTAAAGCAAAGTTCAAGAGTGCTTTCAAACCCTCCATCACATCTTCCTATCATCCCTCTAAAGCATATAACATCATCTCCCCTCCTCCATCCTTGCAACCCAAGAAAACCTACCATATTCATCATTTATCCTCTCAATCCATTTTGGGCCCCTATGTCCCAAAATCTCATCCTACATCTTATCCCACTCCTTCCTTCATCCATTAATCCCATATAAAAAATCTCACCACCTACATTCCCAATTATGATCAACAAAGGCACATACCCATGTGCTCCATCCACCATCCTACATCCACCACTCCATTCATATTTCCTCCATCTCATGCAAGTTCTCATATCCCTTCCAATGCTACTCACTATAATTTGGATGCCAATTCACACATGCATAAATCAACAGATCCACAATCTAAAGATTGCCATGTCCACTCTAAATGACATGTTCAAGAAAAATAAATCCAAACAAATAATTCACAACATCCTATAGGCGACAAAAGCCCACCAAAGAAAAAGAAAAAACTATGTGGATCCCAAATCAAAAAGATGACATGCATCTAAAAGAAAAATCCATTGTGGCATCTGAAGTTACTAATCCTCTAGCTAAGCATTCCTCTCCTCCATCTTCAAAATCTATTTTGGGTCCTTATGTCCCACAACTTCCTACCATGCTTCCTCCATCATATCCATAGGTACCATTGGCTTTACATTCACTCTTCTCACATCCCTCGCAACATGTGCCAATATTGATCTTGACAACATCCCCCTATCCCACTCACTTTCCATCATTTTATCTGAATACTTCCAACTATCATATCCCTTATCCCACATATCTCCCCTCGCATAACCATATTATCCCTACATTTTCCTAAGTCACTCATCCCACATAAAGTTGTACCAACATATCATGATCAACACCAAAAGCAAAAAAAAAAAAGAAACAGAAATCAATTCATCCACTGGTGGAAACGTGGCAAACAAGCACCTTGGAAAAGTACCATGATGAAAAATTGGTAAATAGGCATCATGTGTAGTTCCTCCATCCAGTTTCTCTTCACACTTTGGGGTAAGTTCCTTCTGGCCACCATCCATATCCTGTCTTGTCCTTTTCAGTTCCTCCATCCTCCTCTGGATCTTGATGATAAATATACAGGCCACCATATCTACATTCTTTTGGACATCTCTTGACATCCATATCCCATCTCCCATCTTTATCCACCTATCCTTTTATCCACCCATCCTTCCTTCCATATATCCTTCTGCACTATCTTACATCCTTATCCACCCTTCATCCTATCTTTCATTCACCTTCGTCATTCTCTTGTTACCCTCTCTTCCATCCTTTTGTACCCCCTCCTAAATGCTTCCTCACATGCATGACCTATCCTAAGTGGGGGCATTTTGTTCCTTGGTGACTTAGTCCTTGCAGACCTTCTCCTATCCACCTGTCATTTCCCAATCCTCCTCTCCTATCTACAATCCTTCATCTATCCATCCATTCCTCTACTAAAATCCTTCCATCCAGCGCTTCCCTCTTTGCATTCCCCAACGTCTCCTCCATCTTCCAATTACTCCTTTCATATACCCCATCACTTATTTCTTCCCTTGTCATTGGTATCTAGCTCTAGGCTATCCTCATGCACCCAATGCCACCCATTCAAAACCTAATTCTCCTTGTGACCTACCATCGCATGCAAATTCTATGCACATCCTCCACCTATCCAAAGTCAAGCAACAATTAGCCCATCCAAGCACATACTTAGCCTTGTTACCAGTCTTTCTCACAATCATCATCATCATCATTGGGATGCATCCTTCCCAATCCTTGTGTTTCTTTGAAATACATCATTCCCACATTTAGGGCACCCCATCCGCGATTCCTCTATCTTAGCCTTTTTGCTCCACCCGGGAAACATCATGCATATCTGCCTCATCTCATCCATTCTCTCTAAGCTTCTTGTGCTTTCATTCCTGTAAATATCTTGTATGTATTAGTCTAGTCCCACTTGTACATATTTCACATCCTTGGTCGGTCTCCCTGCAGAAAGTGATCAAGTTTCAGATCTTGAATCCCATTCTTCAACAAGTTCCTTATGACAAAATATTGTTTTAGAAATTTGATCATTATCACATCTTTTGCGAATCAGATTCAGACTTGACATGTCCATGGAAATGGGTCCTTGAAGATGTATCCTTCCTCTCGTTGACCTAAATCCGATCATCTTTCTGGAAATGGGCCCTTGAGGATGTATCCTTCCTCTTGTTGACCTAAATCTAGATCATCATCATCATTGGGTTCTTGTAGGATGTATCCTTCCACTTGACCTAATCTCAATCTAGTCATCATCCCATATCGTTGATCTCTCTGGCAAAAGGCGTCTTGTTATTGAATTTTTTTTCTTGAAATTTGATTTTTGGTTCTCAGTTATCATTCCTAATTCTCTCAGTTTTTCTCCTCCTCAAAGTTGCCATGATTGTTTATATTAGGGTATGTTGTGAATGGATGCACCTGGGATACGTAACTTGATCTTTTTGTTTTCTTCTTGTGATTCATTTGGATATGACCCTTGCATGTATGTAATCTATTTAGGTTCACATGCTGCACTTAGGAAATATCGTTTGCTTGTGGGCTTTTCCAGCATTATTTTGACCATGGCTCTTCTGGGACTCATGTTTGTTGTGTCAGTCCTATGCATGTGGTACAATGTCACCTTGGTTCTTCATACCCTGGTGCATAGTATCATATGCTATATCAAAATAAGTGCTCAAATACATGTTGGTATTCCCTCCTGAAATACCCCTCGCTCAAGCTTCAAGATAATCTCCCCCATCCAAATCCCCCTAGAAAAATCCAAATCCTCAGCAATCCTATCACCCTAATCCTACCATCCTAGCAGTAATCCTAATCCTACTATCCCTATATCATGCAAAAGATTTGTGAGCTCATCTGTGGACATAACTAGACTTAGTGTGAATCTCAAAACACCTAGGATCATCCTTCCTTCTTAGTTCAACTATTGTTTTCCATTGTTAAAATCAAAATTTCAAACTAGACTATCTTGATCATTATCTTAGTTTCAAATCTCATCATCATCAATGGGTCCTTGTAGGATGTATCCTTCCTCTTGTCTGACCTAATTAATCATTATCATTGGATTTCTTAAGCCCAAGCATATCCTATCTTCATCACCGATCAAGAGACATCAAACTTTGTTCCTAGAAATTACCCTTGTCAATACAAGAAACTTGAACTCTCTTTGAGAGGTTATTCCTTTTTGTTTTCTTTATATCACTCACTTTGGTTACATCCCAGATACCATCCTTTCTTTTACACCCCAGCTAAAATCCCATCCCAAGCCATAATCCTAATTGCATACCTAATCCTTCATCCCTGATGCAAACTTGAATCTCCCATCCCTCATTCTTCTACTTCCTTCTTCTATTCTTTCCCTCATCTTGTCACTCTTTGTCATCTTTTTGAGATGCCACCAGGGCTTCATTGTTCCTCCCTATCATCCTCTCGAGACAGCATCATCCCTAGCCAACTTCTATCCTAATCATCACTCTGGGGGAACTTTGTTTCCCATGTCCACATCTTTACATCGTCTATTGTTTTAAACATCTTCAAAATGGTGTTATTCTAACACTACGTCAAAGAGGGGCAAAATGTAGACACCTAAATCTGATTAACATATCTAATCATATTTAGTACCTTCTAAGACATATCAGCTAAGTAATTAGACATTACCTAATTGAGCTATGTCATCCCGTAGCCCTAATTAATTCAATTAATTGGCTATAGTCCTGATTAATTATTAAAAGCAACCAATAGCTTAATAATTAATTAAAACCCTTTTTTCCTATTATTGAATGAATATGTTATTTATGTAATTCAATTCATTAATATTCCCTTTAAACCCTAACCTAACCTATCACGACCACCTAACCTTGAGTTCTAACTCAACCCAACCTCTTCACACATGCTAACCTAACCAATCCCAACCACCTAACCCTGAGTCCAAATTAATCCCAACTTCTTCACCCTTGCTAATCCTATCTTAAACCCTAACCCTAATCCTAAACTCTCCCTAATGATGTCACATTCCTAATCTTTGGATTATGAATTCAATCCCTTCCCCAAAGTCAACAATCTAAAACCAAGCCTATCCATATGCATTTAAGGCTCTTAAACCTTCATAAATGCCTCTTACATCCCTCATTAAGACTCTTACACTCTCTTTATGAGCCTTATCTTCTAGAGGCTTCTTGTTCTACTTTCCTAAATGGTCATATTCCTGCCTACTTTCAACCCAATCCCCTTGTGACAAGTGTCACAATTTGGTGCACTTGAAGAAGCACAATCCATGTGCTCTCTTCTAGTGGCATCTGGACCTCTCTTCAACTTTACATCCTGACCCTTGATTCCTCACCCATTTTCTATATAAGGAACCCCTTTCCTTCATATTTTCAATCCACCTTCCATGTAGAGTTATAATGCTATTTTGAGAGCAAAATCATAAATTTCAAAGTTGAAGAGTAAACTTATAATGCCAGTTTAGAGAACATACCTTTGAAGCTTAGAGCACATCTTGAGCACACATCCATAATAATGAACACATCAAAAAGGGGAGCTTAGATTTAGTTTTGAGGAGGTTTTGCACTTGTTTCCTTATTTTTTAAGTTTTTCTTTTTCAGTTCAATCATGTATGTAGTTTAGATTATTAGTTTTTGAGTGTTTTGATTCGTTATTATGCTCCCTTACTTCTAATTTTCATAGCTTACAAATACACATAATGAATTTATGGAAAATGTATTAAATATGATTAAAGAAAGAATAATTATTAATTGCTAAGTATCTGTAATCACTACTATCAATCAAGGGGTCAAGGCTATTTATAGACAATCTGGCTTCTTTCTTCTTCATTTTGCTTTTGGTATATTAAGAGTCAGAGCTTTTGATGGTAGAAATTTTTCCTTTGGTTTTAAGGTTTAGGTTTTTAGGTCTTTAGGCTTTCGAGAATTAAAGATGGATACACCAATCCATTTGAGATGCACATCCCCAGATGACCAGAGGTCCTTTTTGGGCAATGTCTCGAAAGAAATCCTCACTTCCCTTTGTAGGGAGGTTGGTGGTGATGCTTTTATAAAGTCTGATGTGTTGATGTTATTGGGTCCAGAGTTCCTTGAGAATGTTGACAGATACCACATCTACACGGACATTATGTCCTCATTTTTCGCATCTCTCATCGACCTTAGAGGATAGAAGTTGGATATGTTGATGCTATTGAGGAAGGTTTTTAAAGAGAAATTCCTTAAGGACGATGTCAATGTTGTTTTTTTTTGTGGAATTAGGGGTGGGGATCCCTTGGCCAAGAGATATACACAAGATTTTGGTGCCGGGTAGAAATGTGGCTAGACAACCCTTTTTGGTGAACCTCAATGACGAGCAACTAATGCGACACAGGAAATGGGCAAGGCTTGGGAGAGATTTTATCTGGAAATGGTTTTACCTTGATGAATTTGACAAGTCGGACTACACATGGCTTGACGAATTCTTGGAGATTATCCTCTCTGGAAAATTCTACTCAGACGAAAGGGAAAATGAAGATCCCTGATTCCCTAGTTTACCCATTCCCGGTATCCTAGTCTTTTGACAATGGGCATCCAAAGTTTCACTTTTTTTTTTATATTGATAAGAAGTTGCATAGTAGGTTTCTATTTTTATCGTATTATGTAATTTTATGAAAAAAATAATAATAAAAATTTTCCAAGTTCGTTTCAATTTTCTTTTTATGTATACAAAAAATGATTCTTAGACTTCTATGTGATTACAATATTTTAATTAGTTTCTTTAACTGTGTATTAAACATTTAAGTATATGCTTAAGCAATGGATTAGTACTTCCATTTTTAAATCTAAAGACTAAGATTCTAAATTTTTAAAACGATTAAGTTTCTTTATCAGTCTAAATCAAGTTTCTATTTTTAATTTGCCAATGTGTCATATCGATGTGTGATTATAAGATAGAAATAATTGAATTAAAATATAAATCAGACTACACTGTAAAACTTAACATTTAATAACATTTATTAAATGTAATAACTAATAAGCTAAATTTATAATTTAAAACAATTAAGTGACACTCACACATGTCCTAGTGACATCAAATGAAAAGCCAAAATTTAATGGGACCCACGATAGTGCGACAGCGCCAGTGACCGTTATATGAGCACAGATCAATGACGTACGATGTATTTCAGGCCGAAAGGGAAAAGAAATCCTATTTTTGCAAACCTATTCTAGAATAATGTAAATGAACTCAAATTCACAGAGTCATAGAATAAGTATCACTTACCTTTGCCTCAAAATAAAATGCAACAATGCAGTCGCGACTCGCCAATGCAATATATAGTTGCACTCAATAGTCTGAAACTTTTTAAACTTTTCTATCGATCAAATATAGAGATGCCATAGAAATATCAAAATGTTTTTATACTAATCCTTATTTGGAAAATTTGGCAGGAGGTATTAGGTATACAAATATTTGGCAAAGTCCGCATAATTATAACATGTCTTTTGTTATTTTTGAGGTGATTATGGGTCGTCCAATACCTTTGCATGATTAATAAAGTTGGCTAAATTCCGTCAGTTAGATACATGCGTCCGTAAAATGCTAGGTGAATTTGTGCCTGCCTATAAATATATATGTATAAAATGTTTGACGAATATAGGCTGTCGATTTGGGGTCACTTATAAATTATAGGCAAATGTTTTAAATTTATGGGGACCAAAATTTAAATTCCATTGGCGATAATGTATAAGAAATGGAAAAATTAAATAAACCGATGGGCGATGGGGACGGGCTTTGGACCCAATATTAATAAATGTTGGGCGATAGGGTCAATCCAATATGTGAAAAATATTCACCGATTATGGGGTCCTTGATATGCGACATTCGGAAAATGGCAAATAATCGTCACTAAAGCTTTCACTGCTACAGATAGCCTAAAATGGACAGACTTGTGACCTTACATTAAAACACAAATTTTCATCTATTAATTAATGGTTTTTTAATGATTAATCATCTATTTCTTCTAAATTAATTCCTAAAATCATTTAATCATTTCCCAAAATTAATTAAATAATTAATATTATTTAATTAATTAATCCTTATTAATTAATTAAATTCAATTTCCTAAAGTTTAAATTTAAATATTTAAACTTATTAATTAATTCTTCTTATTAAATTAAGTTAATTTCACTCAATAATTCAATTCTAAATCAAAAACAATTCTATTATCTCATATTTGAATACTTTAATTACAAAAATTAATTAAATATTCAAATAAATCCATTCTCAAGTTAAAAAAGCCAATTAATGATCAACTTTTCAATTAACTAAACATCCCTTCTTCTCTCCAAGTTGAAGAGGTGGAGTAAACAGGTTGCTTTTTAATTAACTAAACATCCCCTCTTCTCTCCAAGTTGAAGAGGTGGAGTTTACTGGTTTCTCCTCAGTTAACTAAAACATCACCTCTTCTCTCCTAGTTGAAGAGTTGGAGTTTACTGATTGCTTATGTAGTTGCTTTTAATCTTAACCATTCATTCTCCAATCTCTGGGATCGATCTCAACGGTTCAAATCATTTCCATATTCTATATAATCAACTCTTCTCAACCATTAGAAGGACCTAGGATTTCAAGCTTTATGCAGACTTACTCTACAGGATTCTTGTGAAGCATCAAGTATTCTTATGATCACAATTAATATCATTTTATCAACTCTCCCAAGTCACAGACATTGTTGATACCAATATTGAGCACCATTCATCCAGCATCTTAGAAGGAGTAGATAGAAGCAATAGAAGTCTCGAGCATCGTGATTTGCATTTGTTTGTTTCCCTCTTTGATTTCTTGTTGTTTTATTGTCCTTAGATTCATTCTTAGTATTTTCGATTTCTTTTCCCCATTGAAAATTGGTTCTACTTGTAACACCCCAAAATTGGCATCTTGCAACCTTAAGCAATTTTGTTGCATTTGTCATTCTTCTGAATCATCAAAGTCCTATTCTACTAGGCAATTCTGAGTTTTGACTGACTCTACTCGACCTAAGTGTCAAATATAGAAAATCCTAAATCTGCATTGATCATACATCATATTTAATTCCTAAATATCTATTGGCTAAACAAACCTTATGATCGAATTAATTTAATTATAAAGTCCTAGCACTTTAATTAAATTAAATTCACCCCCTTTAGCTAAGACACATAAAAATGAATTAAATAATATTTAATTATTAAATAAATATCCTCATTTTCAATAACTAAATTTAATTATTCAGATAATTAAGAAAAACACATTTATGAGGTCATATTTATTTAATTAATTAAAGATTCTCTCAAAATCCTATCTTCAGTTCAGAAATGGAAACTTTGAAATAACTGTGCTTTAAAGAGAAAGAAAATAGTTAAAATCATAAATAAAACAGTTAAAATCAAAGAAAGAAAACAGTTGAAGCAAAGGGAATAACAATTTATTGTTTTCTTTTGAATAAATCTTTCCAATTTGAACTGGCTTTTCTATCTTTTTTTATTTCAAAAAGGAAAGTTTATATTTTGAACAACCTCTGAGTCTATAAAAGAACTCCCATTTCTCATTCAAATCCCTTCCCGAATTTCTAGTCATATGCATTGTTAGAATACTGAATTGTTGCTACATTCTTAGTTCATAATTTCATATAGAATAATCTCATTTTGCAATAGATTAATTTCAATTTCTAGAATAATCTCATTGAAATCATGGCATAGTTTTAATCTCATTTCTAGTTTAAATGGATCAATTAGATTAATCTTGCATGTTTCATTTCTAGACTAATCATTGCATTGCATTCATAGAAGCATAAATCCTTCATTCTAGATTGGTCTATGGTTGTGAGACTCTTGTTCTGAGAGCTATTTTTGAAACCCTGTTTGGATAGAAGGCAATATGTCAAATCATGTAGACAGGCAAGATGAATAATGTCATATTCATTCTTGTGTGTATCTGATGAATAAGGACTATGTTGAAGTGTATGGTTGATTAACAAGGCCAAATTTATCACATACATTTCTGGTTCCCACCATGGGGTAGGATACAATCTGTTCTGACCTCATTTAATTTCACTTTTTTTTCATTTTTCTGCATTCTATTCGTACTTTAGTATTGCTCTATTTTAATGTCGCACAAACTTTCTGAGTGTCTTGTGTGAACTTTCTAGTTCTTCACGGACCCCTCGTAATTATTCACGCAATCTAGGCTTAATCATCGCACAAAATTACACACCAGAGCTTTCATTTGATTTTTTTTTTGTCTCAGTTTTCTAACCATATGTTGTTTTCTGACATCTGTTTTTCTCTAATTTTATCTTTTGGAAACAGCTTAACAGTGGTTTGCAAGACGCTGAGATAAAGAATAACAATCATAAACTTCTAGCATGTTTATTGCAGGACACTGAAATGAAGAAAATCATTACAAACTACTAATGGGTTTATTGTAGGACGTTATTCGAAGACCTTGCATGTTTTCACAAATTCTCATGTCTATTTTTAGTAGTTAAAACACACTTTGGTAGGTGCTTAAAAATGAATCATTGTCTTGTGTGATTGAAGTTTTTTTTAGATTGTAATCCTAAGAAATACATGAACGTATCCTCTCCCCTCGCCTTTATGGATCTTGAGTGTAAGAGAAATTCATGTGATTCTTCTAGTGTGGCTACCTCCTGAGAGCTTTAGCATAGCCGATGAGAGTGAATGCCCAACCAGTAACACGCTAAAGCCAAGCCCTTCCGAACCGGTATACAAAAATGCTATTGTGACTAATGTCACAATAGACAGGTGTGAATTTTTTGTGGCAACCAAAATGTCCTCTAGTACCCTAGTGGTATGTTAAAGTCCCGACATGGTTAAGGTGAAAGCCTTACTTTGAAAGGATTGGGAGAGCCCCCTTAATTGGAAAAATGATTTGATCACAACCACCTGAATGGATGCCCTTACTACAAACTATTGTTCTAGTTTCCAAAAACCCTCTATTTGTTGGCGTAGAAGGTTAGAGACCGACTAAGACTCCCCACACTCTTACAGCTCTTAGTAGAGACAACAAACCTTTGGAAAGAAATTCCTTTGGGGTTCTAAGCTTGGTGTGCTTGAGAAGTGAGTGCACATGTAAGGAGGAGCCCGTGCCTCCAAGCTTCTAATTTGTCTGATAAGAGTAGGCATAGCTGAACTTTGGTTCAAGTGGGGATTCAATAGATACTGTCCTGGCTATCCTAGGATTGTGATGTTTCTGTTCTGGTACTACAAAAAAAAAATTTAATGTGTTTTGCGTGGGTGTATCATTTAAACAATCAAAACAATCGTCAAAACACACAAACTGTCAAACTTAAACATGTCCAAAACAATCTGTAGCTCAAACTATCTGTCAGAAAATAGCATGATTTTATCTCAAGAAACACAATTTGGTCTCAACTGTCTGATTCTGTAGACGTTCATTTGTCAAAATTTGCATAGTTTCGCGTGACATTTTTCAAACTTTGCATCACTATCTGAGAATCTTCACGTGACAAGCTGCTAATCGTCTTGCAATATTTCACAAACTTGCTGTCATTTTATTCACTTTTTTTGCCAGTCTGGTGTCATTCTTCATGCGGGACTGCAAAGTTTCGCGCGCGTCAGTGAGAATCTTCGCGCAAAAATGCATTTCTTCATGCGAGTTTGAATCCTATTTTTCCAAAATAGCGAGCTAATTCCTGTCTGTCAAGCATACTTCTGTCAAATCTAGTCTCTGATCTGGGTCTATTTTTCTACCCTCTATCTTCACACAGTCTGAAACTTGGTTTCTTGGGTTGATAATTATGTGATTCTTGCTTAAATTGGTCTCATCTCATATCTTTTGGTCTATTTCTACTTTTTTGTCATGCCTTGTGTCGCAATAGTCATCTCTTGGTTGTTCTAGCCTCATCTCCGATGATTTGCACCAAGGATACTTCACCTTTTGGCACATTCTATGCATTTATTTTGAGACAGTTTTAGGTTTGGTCCTAGTTCACATCCCTTGTTCAATCTTTGTCTATGACTTTCACAACTCGAAGTGGAAAAACATTTCCTTCAATCAATCAAGATGGCTTTGTGCTTTCTACACCATTGCCAACTACATCTAGTGAGGAATCATCTCGATCTCCTTTCCGGTATGTCAACCTTTCATCAAACGGTCATTTCTAGTATATTTTAGTCAGGTTCAAAATCCTTTGTTCCAAGAGGACCCAAATTCTAAAAACATTCAACCTTCTTATACTAAGTCTTTACACATTGAACCCTTGCATTCTAGCAAGATGGCAGATCATGACCAATCAGGTGAGGCTAGCAGAGCTGACCTCCTTATAGCTTGGGGTAAGTCCCATTCTCAAGATCCCCCTAACAATGTGGAAACATAAATAACCTAGGAAGAGATTGCAAACGTTCATGCCAATAAATATTTCCATAGGATGATGGACATTCTCCTAGCCGAGGAAAAAGAGAAATACCTTCCCGAACTAGCTAATAAAGGGGCTAAGTTACCCTCCAACAATGATGTAGAGACACTTATTGAGAAAGAGGAAGAAACTAAAAACTCCCGCTTGTGAAAACAAATGCAAACTATGCAAGAGCAACTCTCTCAAGTATTGAACAAGAAAGACAAACCTGTTACACAATTCACGCTGGAATGCATCTGTCCTTTCCCATTTGACAAGAATCTTTGCATGCCTCCTTTCCCCAAAGGAGTTGAACTTCCTAAATATGATAAATACTTGGGTACATCTGACCCTCAAGACCATTTGAGAGAGTTTGGTGCTCTCTTTATGGAGTTCATACATGACACAACCTATCTCATGCATCTTTTCCCACGTAGTTTGGGATGGTCAGCTATGGAATGGTTCTCTAGGCTACCAACTGGCATAAATTTTTTGACAAAATTGCCAATTTATTTCTATAACACTATTCTCACAACATCCAACATCCGGTTCATATCCGAGATCTTTGCAACCTGAAACAAAATCATGGGGAATCCTTCTTGACATTTCTCCAAAGATGGAGACAACTTTATACACAATATTCCCGCAAGATACCTGAATCTAAAAAGCTGGACATCTTTCTCGATAATCTTCTCCCCAACTTTGGGTATCAAGTACAACTGCAAGGTCCTCTAACCTTTGATGACGTGATTAAGAAAGCTGTGAGAATAGAGACATTCATGATCAAGAAAGGATAATTGACCTTACATAAGGAAAATAAACAAGGGTCTTCCTCCTCAAGCAAAGATAAACTCAAATTTTCCAAAAAGAACCAAAACGTTGTGAATGATGGAGTTGTAGACAATGTGACTCCCAAGCCTTCCAAGGTTGCCTTTAATCTCACTACCAGAATGCAAGCAGCCAAAGCCACTGAATAGGCTGCAAAAAATTCCAAACCGAGTACTTCATGATTTTCTAGATCTAAACCTTGGGCTCCTAGACCCAAGCGTGAGTTCACTCCTTTAGGAGAACCTCTTGAGGAATTTTACAAGACTCTCTTGGAAAACCATTTACTCACTCCACTAGATAATTCATGACCTTATGATGCACAACCAAGACCCTCTTGGTGGAATGAATCTACTTATTGTGATTTTCACCAAAACAAAGGTCATAAAATGACTACTTGTCTTAAATTGCGGCATAAAATCTAGGATCTCAACGATGGTGAAGTCATTGCTGTGGGAGGTCACAACAAAAATTTTGATCACCAAGCTTTCAAAGATCCATTTCCTCCTCATGGAAAAGGTGAATCATCTAAAGGAAAAAATACTGATGCTAAGGTCAACTATACATACACCAATAATGACAATGTCATTAATATGCTTGAATCTATCGATGCTGAATATTGTAATGTCATCATTCTCAAGGGAAGAGAACATACTCCCAAACCCAAGACACCTTTCATATTGCAAGGGTCTACACCTCAGTCTTCCAAACAAGAACAGTCTCAGGTCAGTGCTAATGTTGTTACTCGATCTCGCGCTAAGATCATCCTCAAAGGCCCTGAGCCTTCTATGTCTACATCAACACAACTAGCAGACAAAGCTAATGTAGGTTCTGCCAATAAGAACCTAAAAGTGGGTTCCTTATCTAATGCTACCAATTATAGCATTCTTGATCAATTGCAACGTACTAATGCTCAGATCACTATTTTTGAGCTGCTAAAAATCTCCCTTGCTCACAGGGAAATCTTGGACAAAGTCCTCACTGAGGAAAATGTCGCAAAAGATCTTGATCTTGACTAGTTTCAATCCATGGTAGGTCACTTGACCTCCTCCCATTACTTTTCTTTCTCTGAGGAAGATGACCATTCTTTGAGTCACCCGCATAATAACCCTCTGTACATTGAAGTCATGATCGGTCCAAAGCATGTTCGTCATATTCTCATAGATAATGATGCTGGCCTCAATATTTGTTTTGCTAGTTTCCTTACTGAGATATGCTATGGAAAAGACTGCATTTATGCCCACAACAAGATTAGTATTAAGGCCTATGATGAGGAAGAATGCAAATCTAAGGGGCTAGTTGTGTTGCAAATCAGAGTTGGCCCCTGTTGAATGAGATGTTATCTGTCAAGTGCTTGACATCCCTTTGGCATACAATATTCTGTTAGGCAGTACATGGATCCATGAAATGCAGGTTGTCCCTTCCACATACCATTAGTGCATTAATTTCCCATTCCAAGGATCTGAAGTGACTATACCCACTAACACACCCTATGATTGCAACACCCTCACAAAATCTATTGACATCTTTGTGCCTACCAACAGAGAATCTATTGAACTCCTTGAGTCTAAATTAAAAGAAATGGAAAAGAGCTTAACACTCAAAGAAAATGACATGGGAGGATATTAGATTGAACCTATGCTATCTATTACATATCTGCATTTGTCTCCATGTTCTTTTGGGAGACCTTCTGAGAGCACTAAACCTTCTATAGTTCCTCCTCCAGCAAAGTATGGTCATACTTTTGTACAAGCCATAGTACCATTAGAAGAAGATGCTAAAAATAGAGCTATCAAACCTTGGATCTATAAAGGAGAAGACACTTCTAAACAAACTACTCCACCTTATGACATAAAACCTGAGCAGTATGGCAAAGGTCTATCCATTATGCAATTTTTTGGCTACAAAGGAAATGGTCCCATAGGTATGAATTATAAAGGATTGATTGCACCACTTGAAGCTATTGGTCATAGAACACATGAATCTATAGGTATAGGCTTCAAGAAACTCACATTTCAATTGGGGATAAACAAGTTCATACCTCAAGAAGATAAACAACCAATACCTAAAGAAACATCTAAAAATGAAGAATCTGAAGACAACTCTGATGAGGATAGTTTTCCTTGTCCTATTCCTCTAGACCTAACGACATTCTTTGCTGAGCCAGATGATTTTATACCACATGTCAGTACAGTAGAAACTGACAGCAATTCTGATGACACCACTTCACTTTCTTTGTTAACCTATGAGGAGTGGAAAGAAATACAAAGTGTAAATCCAATTCATCAGGGTGATTTATACATACCACCACACTTTCAAGAATAGTTTGAACAAGAATCCCAGTCACTTCTCACTACACAAGAGGCATCTGATGCTACAAACACTAATGAGGTACCTAGGTCACAAGGTGCTCATCTGACCATAGTGGAAGTTCTAGGTAGAACTCATCCCAACTGGGGACAAAGGGTTGATTTCACTCATGTTCTTGACATGATGCCTAATGATGAAATGAACTCTCATGAATATGAGTTAGATAGCTTGTCCTATTCCACCTCTGATAGAGATACAGATACAATTCACACATATGAAAACCTTCTTGAAGTAGGTGAAGGGTCTAGTGTTAGGTTAAATGAGTCTGACTCCCTAGATGTTAACATGTCATCTACTACAATCACTAGGAATCAAAGGAATTCAACTATACCTCTGGATGAGATCGCTTTAGGTCTCAACTTGCTTGTCCATGCTTTTGATGATTATACCGTGAATGTACTTGAACCCATCACTTCTCTTTCACTTCTCCATCCCAAGCTTATAGACTGGAACTCTACCTCCCCATCTAATGAAGTCCTTATGTTCCAAAATTATTATGCTCTTTCCTGTTACCTACACGCTGTCAAACTTGTAACGTCCTCCACTAGTGAAGAAAGTGTCAAAATGAATGAGGCTAACATCAATTATCTTAGTCACAAAATCAAAAGAAGAAAAAATAGGTACTTTAATGGTGAAAACCACATTGTGGAAGTATCAGAGCCTAAAATAGTCAAAATAAAAGATGTATCCAAGGGTGAAAACCTCTTTGAGGCACCCGAGGATGAGATACTTGATGCGCTTCTGAGTCATTTCCAGGAAAGATCATCTGTGCTTATTGAACCAACTCAAGCAATCAAATTGGGTATAGAGGCTAAACCTTAGATCATTCATTTGGCATAGTCATTATCTGAGGCAGAAAGAGAGGAATTCATTACATTCTTCAGGAGAAAAAAGATAAACTTCGCATGGAAATAATCAGACATGTCGGGATTAGACCCTAATCTAATCATGTAACATTTGTCCATTGCACCAGGTATCAAGCCCATCAAGTAGAAGCTTCAAAAAATGCATCTACATGTGGATCCACTTATCAAAGCTAAATTGGACAAACTTCTTAAGGCAGTGTTTATCAGAGTAATTGACTATGCATAATGGATCTCTAACATTGTTCCAGTATCAAAACATGATAAATCTATCTGACTCTGCACAGACTTTAGAGACTTAAATTTGGCATGTCCTAAGGACAATTTTCCATTGCCCAATATTGATATGATTGTAGATATGACAACAGGGTATGAAATGTACTCACTAGTGGATGGTTTCTCTGGCTACAACCAGATAAAAATCACGCCAGAGGACCAAGAGAAAATTGCTTTCACATGTCCCTGGGGCACTTTGTATTGGAATGTCATTCCCTTTGGACTCAAAAATGTTGGTGCTACATATCAGAGAGCTGTTACTACTATATTTCATGACATGATGCATAAAACAATAGAAGATTATGTGGATGACACTCTAGCTAAGAGCATGCACTGAGGTAAAAATCTTGCGGATCTAGGTCCTATATTAGATCGCATGGAACAGTTCAGTCTGAGGCTCAATCCTAAGAAATGTGCATTTGGCGTAACATCTAGAAAATTGCTTGGCTATATCATCTCTGCCAAAGGCATCAAAGTGGATCCTGTGAAAGTACAAGCTATCATGGAAATGCCACCACCAAAGAATATTAGAAAAATGAGAGGACTTCAAGGCCGACAACAATCTATCTGGCATTTTATCTCACAACTGGCGGACAAGTCACAACCATTCACCAAGACTCTACACAAAGGTGTGACTTAAAAATGGAACAAAGAATGTGATGAAGGGTTCACGCAAATCAAACAGTATCTTGCGAATCCACCAATCTTGATGCCTCCTATTCATGGGAAGCTGCTTATACTTTACATATCTGCTACGGATGCATCATTGGGTATCCTATTGGCTCAAGAGGATCAAAACAACAAAGAAAGGGCTATCTATTACATTAGTAGAACTCTGGTCTCATATGAAACAAAATATTATGCTATAGAGAAGGCTTTCCTTGCAGTGGTGTTTGCTTCACAAAAACTGTGGCACTACATGCTGGCTCATACTACATGCCTAATTGCTAAAATTGATCCTCTGAAATATTTACTTAGTAAAGCTACACTCATAGGTAGACTAGCTAAATGGGTCATGCTTCTCAGTGAATTTGATATTGAATATGTAGAAAGGAAAGACATCAAAGGGAAATAAATTGAAAATCAGTTGGCAGAAGCACCTCTAGTAGATCATCAACCATTGCACATTGAATTTCCAGATGAGTCCATATTACTTCTCACACATTGATCCTGGACTATGTTTTTTGATGGTTCATTTACTCAATAGGGGTCAGGTGTTGGGATACTGTTCGTTACACCTCAAAGGTACTCTTTACCAAAAGCATATAAGATGTTGTTTCCTTGTACAAACAATATTGCTGAGTATGAAGCCTTAATCAATGGTATGAAGTTCGCCCTTGAGTGGTGAGTAGATGAACTCAATGTCCTTGGAGATTCACATCTAGTCATTAATCAAGTAAATGATATCTATCAGACAAAGGATGACAAGATGGTGCCTTATAAGTGGTTGGTTGATGACCTCAAAAAGTATTTTACTCACATCACATTTCAACAAGTTCCAAGGATAGATAATAAAGCAACAGATGCCATGGCTACTCTCGCCTCCATGCTATAGATGCCTGAAAATGATTTTTGACATGAATTCCTAGTGGAGACATTACACCACCCAGCCTATGATTCCCTTGATTCCTGTATGATCTGTTTTATCATTGGACATGACTCATCTCGCTACCATCATATCTTTTCCTACCTTCATAACCAGATTGTTCCAGACACTTACACCTGGAATGAGAAATGTCACTTAATCCGCAGTGCTTCACGGTTTGTCATCATAGCTAACAACTTGTATAGGCACGGTCTAGGCGGTACCCTCCTTAGGTGTTTAGAACCTGATGAGTCCAAACGTACATTAGTAGAGGTGCATGAAGGCATCTATGGGTCCCACTCTAATGGCCTGACATTGGCCTATAAACTTATTAGAGCTGGTTACTATTGGCCAGATATGAAAAAAAAAGCTACACAGTTTGCTAAGTCTTGAAAATAATGTCAACTACATGGTAATCTGATTCATGCTCTAGCCAAGGAGCTTATTCCCTTCATCACTTTCTGGCCATTTTACCAATAAGCCTTTAACTTGGTGGGTCGGATTTACCCCTCATCCTCAAATGGACATAAGTTCATAATCACATCTACAGACTATTTTACCAACTGGGTGGAGGCAGTCCCTCTCACCGTTTCCAATGGAAAATTAGTAGCTATGTTCATTCTCAACTACATCATCTGCAGGCATGGTGTACTCTCAGCAATAATCACTGATAATGGGGGGGAATTCAAAAACAAGGATTTCATAGAGCTATGCTCTAAGTTTAAAATTACTCAGCATTGGTCTTCCATCTATTATTCTCAGGGTAATGGACAGGCGGAAGCATCCAAAAAGACAATCCTTAAAATCCTGCATCGCACAGTGCACAAATCCAGATGAGATTGGCATCTCTAGATCAATCCATCTCTCTGGGCATACAAGACAAGCATAAGAACACCAACAGGGGCTACTCCCTATGCTTTGGTTTATGGAGCAGATGTTGTGTTGCCAATTGAGGTTGAGATTCCTTCTCTGTGAGTCTCCCTGAAAGGCCTCATTACTGATGAAGATAACAAAAGATCTCGGGTACAAGAGCTAGAACTACTTGATGAACATCAACAAGCGGCGTTCGATCACCTTAGATCATACCAGAAAAGGATGTACAAGAGCTATAACAAGAAGGTTAGACCAAGGGATTTCCAAGCGGGTGACCTCATTCTAAGGGAGAACCCTAAGAATCAACAACATTGGATCCAGAAAGGGAAATTTGAACCAAATTGGCTAGGTCTGTATGTTGTCACTGTAGTGTTTGGGTTTGGCACCTATCAACTGTCTACTACTAAGGGAGAACAACTCAAAGATCCCATCAATGCTCTTCATCTGAAGTAGTTCTACAGCTGAGACATCTTCAGTGTGCTCATGTATATAGTAAAGACCTAAAAAATTTCTAAAAATCTGAAAAATTCCTGAAAAAATGATCATCTTAGTGAAAAACCTAGCGATAGGCGCTTTGATGTATCTCCAAAAAAATTATATATTCCAAAAATACAAAAAATTAAAAAATTGAAAAATACAAAAAAAGAGAAAAAGAAAAAAGGTGTCATTGATGAAAACCTGGCAAACAGACGTCATGGTAGAAAAAAAAAAAAAAAATTCTGTCAAGAAGGTGAAAACCTGGTAAACAGGCACCTTTTGTTCCATAATTTTATATCTATCACAGCAACACTTGGCTTTATGCATCTTCTTTCCTGCTTTCCTACTTGCATTTTCTTTTTCGCACGCTTTTAGTTACCCGTCAACACACCAACTTATATGGATTGAAATTGGTCATACTCTCAGGGAAACCCTCCTTGTCTTGTGGGAATTGTCCTATTACCTTTTGGGATCTTCTTCGTGATAGTCACCAGTGGTTCTCACTGCGTCTGCCTACTGATGTCTAGCTAGTCCTATGATCTCTTTACTTGAGAATCTCTCTCATGTCAGTCACCAGTGGTTCTCACTGTGTCTATCTACTATCACTATACTACTGAGATTGCTCACATCTATTATAGTTGGATTCATACTCACACACTCTATCTATTGATACTCAGTCTTGAGGTTTCTTTTCTTTAGCTTGTACATAGCTTTCGGTCACTTTTGTGACACTCTGGTTCCTTTGCGAACCCTTCTGACTTGACACTGATTCAGCGCCATACGCTTGGGGAAACCAAATCTAGTTTTTCCTTACAACATATGTCAAGTTAGTCATCATTACTTGGGGGCATGGGTCCCCCATTTGATCACATCTTTGGTTTATAGCTGAGTCAGTAATCTTGTCACTTCTCAAGGACAACTCGCTACTGACACAAACTGGTGTTTTTCAACACCCCAATTCAAATAGTGTTTTTCAACACTATCTTTGGACACATCTGTGTTTTTCAACACACATCAAACATCTCAAATGTAAACATCTATCGATAACAATCAAACACAATGCACTCACAAGCACAATGGTGTTTTTCAACACCTCATACATATACATTCGCAAACTTTGAAACTGGCTGAGCTATGCTTGAATCTTTCTTTGTATGCCATCTATTCTCATGAACTTCATTGATATTTTCTTTGTCTACTGCTTGTTGGTATAGTCTCGATGATCTAGCAACATCAAATAAATAGGGTGTATGTGATAAGAGCTCCTGCAGTAAGGTGGAACAACCTCACATCCCTCGATCTTGTTTATTTGCACACCATGGTGAGGTCAGTACTATCTCTTTGCCTATTATTTCTATGTTTGTTATTTCTTTTTTTGTTTATGCATGATCACACTCATGTCTATCTTGGCTTTGAATGCCTTGATACTGGTGTACTCTTGCAACATTAATTGGAAACAATGTGCAAGTCATTTTGGCTTTTGTGCCCTGGTGCTTATGTTCATTTCCTACATTTTATCCAATGAAAAGTCATATTCATATCCTTATGGTTGCATTGTGGTGCCAGTAAGGGTTGTATCAACTTTGATGTTCCAAAAAAATGCTCAATGATGATGATTATACGATGGGTCTCACAACCATGTCCTAGAATTGCACTTTCATATAGCATCTAGCATAGGATTGCATTTTCATCCTAGACTTGCATTGTGGCAGAGATTCAGTGTTTTGTTCATTGCATTCTCCTAGGTTCATACATTGGGGAGTTCTTCTTCACTGTCCTAGTTTCATCATGACTGCACAAGTGTTCGGTCCTTGCTCTCGATTCTTCACATGTTCTTTTGGTTAGCATTCGTTGTCCTGCATGAGATGTTAGTGCAATATACATTACACATTCACAACTCATTATCATTTACACATTGCATTAACATATTCTCATTCATAGGTGCATTCACATCCATCATTTTCATACATATATCTTTGCATCTACATACATGTTCATTTCATACATATACATATATTCAAAAACAAACATGTTCATACATTTGCATACATTCTAATCATCTAAAACATCTAAGCATATAGGAAACATCTCATAAAAGAAAACATGACACATGTTATGATACCAAAAGATGAGCTCATATATATATCCAATGTGTCGATACAAATACAAAATGGTGCTACTCGAGCATGATCTATCTCAAAATGGTGATACAATACATGAATGCCAACGCATCAGATACATCCTATGATCTCATCTCTCAAAATCTATCAAAACTAACTTTGGCCTTCTCCCTCATCACTTGGAGGAGGTGGAGGTGGAGGCCTATCTGGTGGAGGTGGTGCCTATGTACCCTTTGACCCTCTGGCATATATCAAGAATCTAGCAAGCTGTGATGCCTCATTAGGCACCACCCCTATATATGATGCATAATAGTACATCGCTCGAGCAGTCTGATGTCAAATCTCCTCCTGTGTTACCCGTAGCTACTCCCAAAGATCCTGCACCTCCCAATCTCTATCTAAGAGTCATGCATCTCATACGGCCACCTATACAGTCAAGTCACCAACCTGTCTAGTCAGCAATCTAACCCTCTCTCTAGCTCTACACAGGGCCTCCTACACCTGTGGCAGTGCGTCACCCTATCCTGGCTCTTGTACAACCTGGTCCTCCTATATAGGGTCCTCTAGTGGGACCTCCTACTACTTAGCCTACTCCTGAACATCCTCTAGGTGTATGGTCATCATCCTTCAACTTTGTTTCCCGCTACAACTGGCACCGGGATCTATCCTCATCTCACGCGCCAGTATGTCCACCTGTATTGTACATGGATGCGACACCGATTACGGTCTCTACTATGGTGGGGGCATTGGCACCTGCTGCTGTACTACCTATGGTGGTACTACCTATCCTCAGCCTGCCATCCCAACCAAATCTGTGAACCTAGGGAATGGATGGGTCACGAAGTGCTCTCGATACTCTGCAGTCACGCCGCCATCTGCTACATCTCTCAAGTAGTCCCACTATACCAGGGCCAAGGCTCATATATCAATCATCATCCACCCCTAGTCTAGCTTCATTAGCCAGCCTCTCCTCACCTCATTTGTGAATCAAGCATAGGCGGTATACTCCTCTGAGATGTCCTATGGATGGCCAAACTGTCACCATACCTGCTTCTGCAGGAATCTCTCTATCACTGTAGTGGATCAGCCAATCATAGCACATGAAAAAAACATATAACTGAGCTACTCTACAGCATCATCCCATACCTCTGTCAGTCTCCAAGTCCTCCAGACTACTACTGCTAGGTCATCAAGCTGGGCTCACCACTGATCTATCTTACCCAGCGTTGGCTGAGTAATCATACCCCCATATCTGTAGATATACGACTCTAAAGGCTACCTCAATTCCTCACATATTGGCCTAGTCATGGGCAGGTGATCCCATGCCCATACCTATAGTACAAATACTCTGGCCGCCATACTCTTCACCTCATGGTAGACAATCTCATGCATCTTGTGATACATGTGGGCCAACATGCACTGACCCCATCCATAATGTCAGGGCCGTGCTAACATCTATTGTAGCATCCTGCCCCAGCCACACTCTAGACCATGTTGTCCATGATCGCAACCAAGGAAGCATGCTAACACCACTGGTAATCTGTGTGTGGGTCCATAAACACTGATAAGGTCCTCCCATTCGGTAGCTCTCCCTAGAACCAGGTCATCCTGTAATATCTCTCTCAATGCCAGGGTCTCTAATCTGGGATGCACCTCATACTCCACCCTGGCTCCGTGGAATGGAATCCTCAATATCTGGTAGATATCCTTAGGGGTCACGATCATCTCACCCTGTGGCAGATAGAAAGTGTTCATTTTCGAATGGAAATGCTCAACTAGTGCTCCTAGTAAACTGTGATTTACCAGAATCTTAGGTACATCACATAGAGAGGTTAGGCCCAACATACTAAGATGCATTGTCTCTGTGTCATCTAGCTGTGCCACTAGTCTACTAATGGCTGGGTGGTGTGATCTAAAGGCAATATCTGAAAAGTCAACCTGCAAAACATCCAAACAATAGTACACGATCAGTAATCTGAGATAATCAAAGCATTACGAGACAATTAAAGTATTAAAGAAACCCTACAGAAAAGAACAACACTAACGCAAATGCTATTGGATGCGATGTAGACTGATTTCATGTTCTAATTGCTTAATTTTCTCCATGTGAAGAAGCAGATTTTCACGTGACAAATTACTCTTTCGCGCAAAGAAGTTTTTCGGGTCGCGCGATATTTGTTGTTCATGCAAACTTTTATGACCTATTGCGTGAGAAAACACCCTATGGAAGGGTTTCACACATGAACATGGGTACTCTCCCATGCAATATTTCCCATTGCATGGTGCGGGTAGGCACTTTCTCATGCGAGATTTCTTAGCGAGCTGCGCGAAGAAACTACTTCTTCGCGCGAAATCCCACGGGTAGTTTCCTAAAAATGTGCTAAAACAATGCAAAATTGACCGAAATTAATGAAATTTGAAATTTTGGTAAGGTTCACCGACCACTTACCGGAGGTCCATACGTTTCTGGCCGACTGTGCCTCCTAGATCACTTGAATCGATGTGTGTTGTAGGGGACCACCATTTTCGCCTAGAGCTCAATTTGCAAAAGTCAAAAGGTTGAAATGATTTGAAAATGACCTTTTGGTCCATATATAGGTTTTGACCTAATTTTTTAAAATGCTCCATTTTGCATGAAAACTTCACCATTACCTAATTCGACCGCTCTAAATCCATTTTTGTGATCGAAATCGAAATCAAAATCTAACACTTCTATATAGCTCAAAATCGCATTTTAAAATTTTTGGGACCGACGCGATCGAACACTTGTGCAGTCGACTTTTTGATGTTGCTTTCTTGTTAGAATCATATCTTATCATCATTTTCTCAAATCTTTGACTTTTTCCCTCAAAAGTCAACTCTAGTCAACTCTGGTCAACCCTAGTCAAACTTGGTCAATGAGACCTTGAAATCGCATAAAATTGATTCTAAATCTTCTGAATTCTTCCATAGTCTGTTCTAAGTTCTTCTTGATCTATGATTCAACATCTATCTGCAATTTTTCTCTCTCCATCATCATTATGGCGTGTCATCTTTCCATTTCACTCCCAAGGGGGCAGGATGATTACATCATTGAATCTATTCCAATCTATCTAATCTGATTTTCAAAAGTCCTCATTGCTAGGGGCATCTCATTACTTGGGGCATGTTTAGTTTTTCATACCTCACAGTTAAAACTAGATACTCCACAATAAATAGGGGCATCTCTGTTCCTTACATCTCGTCATCTTTTAAGTATCTAAGCAATCTAACTCAGATTCTTGAGGATCAAGCTTCATTCTGGAGATGATTCTTGAAAACTCATCTATTGGGAATTGGGGCAATCTAACCCTAACTCTTGAGGATCAAGCTTCATTCTGGAGATGATTCTTGAAAACTCAATCTGACCAGTGTCTAGGCAATCTAGCCTAGATATTGGAGGACTAAGCTCCGTTCTGGAGATAGTCCTATAAACCTCTATTTACCATCTTTTGAGATAGGTATCGGGGCAATCTAACCCTGACTCCTGAAGGTTAAGCCTCATTCTGGTGATAACCTTGTTAAAGATATCAATCTATTTAGGTATCAGGGCATTCTAACCTAGATCCCTGAGGATCAAGCTTTGTTCTGGAGATGATTCTCGAAATCTTAATCTGTTAGGTATCAGGGCATTCTAATCCAGATCCCTAAGGATCAAGCTTCATTCTAAAGATGACCCTTGAAAACTCTATTTGACCGATGTCTTGACAACCTAACCTAGACTTTGGAGAGTCAAGCTCTGTCCTAGAGATGGCTCTGAAATATTTATCAATCGATCTTTGCATCATCCATGTTCAAATCTATTCTTCTATGCTTCAAGCACCAGACTATTCTTTGAATCAATACGCTGCTCGCACATCAATTCAAAGAGGGGCAAAGTGTAACACCCCAAAATTGGCATCTTGCAACCCTATCCAATTTTGTTGCATTTGTCATTCTTTTGAATCATCAAAGTCCTATTGTACTAGGAAATTCTGAGTTTTGACTGACTCTACTCAACCTAAGTGTCAAATGTAGAAAATCCTAAATCTGTATTAATCATACATCATATTTAATTCCTAAATATCTATTGGCTAAACAAACCTTATGATTGAATTAATTTAATTATAAAGTCCTAGCACTTTAATTAAATTAAATTCACCCTCATTAGCTAAGACACATAAAAATGAATTAAATAATATTTAATTATTAAATAAATATCCTCATTTTCAACAATTGAATTTAATTATTTAGATAATTGAGAAAAACACATTTATGAGGTCATATTTATTTAATTAATTAAAGATTCTCTCAAAATCCTATCTTCAGTTTAGAAATGGAAACTTTGAAATAACTGTGCTTTAAAGAGAAAGAAAACAATTAAAATCATAAATAAAATAGTTAAATGATAAATAAAACAGTTAAAATCAAAGAAAGAAAATAGTTAAAGCAAAGGGAATAACAATATATTGTTTTCTTTTGAATAAAGCTTTCTAATTTGAACTGGCTTTTCTATCTGTTTTATTTCAAAAAGGAAAGTTTCTATTCTGAACAACCTCTGAGTCTATAAAAGAACTCCCATTTCTCATTCAAATCCCTTCCTAAATTTCTAGTCATATGCATTGTTAGAATACTGAATTATTGCTACATTCTTAGTTCATAATTTCATATAGAATAATCTCATTTTGTAATAGATTAATTTCAATTTCTAGAATAATCTCATTGAAATCATGGCATAGTTTTAATCTCATTTCTAGTTTAAATGGATCATTTAGATTAATCTTGCATGTTTAATTTCTAGATTAATCATTGCATCGCATTCATGGAAGCATAAATCCTTCATTCTAGATTGGTCTATGGTTGTGAGACTCTTGTTCTGAGAGCTATTTTTGAAACCCCATCTAGATAGAAGGCAATAGGTCAAATCATACACACAGGCAAGATGAATAATCTCATATTCATTCTTGTGTGTATCTAATGAATAAGGACTATGTTGAAGTGTATGGTTGATTAACAAGGCCAAATTTACCACATACACTACTAACCCTTGTTAATTTAAGTTTGGAGCAAGATTGGATCTCACACATTTTGGTGAACCCAATGTGAATCGAACAACCCAGTAATCACTTGTAGATGACAAACATAAGTTCCCAGCCTCGGTCGTATGACCTAGTTTCTTTTTTTTTTTTTTATATGGTCCGGTTCATGTGTTTTGCCACAATTAATAGACAGTTTTTACAATCACCATAAAAATTTTACAATTTCCAAATAGACTTTGCAATCAAAATAATATTTTCAAAATTGACAGCAGTTTATTGCAATCGAATGGAGAATTTTGCATCTGACAGAACAATTTTGCAATTTCTCTATTTTCATCATTTTATTAATTAGATCTGAATTTTTCTCTCAATTTATGTGCAAGAATGAGAAAATGACATATGGTAAAAAGGATAACTAGATGCACGCAGGGTTCTAGATCACTAAGAGTAGCCATAAGAAGAACTGCTAATTACCGCATGCAACAAAGGAGAATCTTGGCAATCGCAACTGAAGATCAAAGCGAATCTTTTAACATGTATCTCGATTCTCTCAAGTGTTTTGCAGCCAAATACAAATTTACCATTAGCTTTAACAGTCTTAATAATTCAGGTATTTTTGAATATTATTCATATTGATTGTTAGGAGGTTTCAGTTCTAACTCGTCATTTCAGCTTGTATTGTTGAAGCAGAGTTAACAAAGAAAACTAAAATCAATTAAATTCTCTTTTTGGTACTTGAAAAGAAAAGTGTATGCTAAACATCACAAACACGCTTTTGTAATTTGGTGCTTAAAATTGACATGGTGGTTAACAATTCAACAAAGGCAAAAAATATTTGAATTTGGTGCATCTAAAATTGAACAAGCAATCTTCATTTGGTTTGGGCTTAAAATTTAACTCATGTGCATGTTTCAATGATTAGCTCAGTTCACACTTGATATTTTCATGCTTAATCAATTAACCTTGTGTCTTGAGTCTTTGGTGCACTTGTACAATCTGTTAGATTAACAACCTTTATAATTTTTTAGAAAGTCCTGTCTAGGGAAAGCGCTTCTTCTTAAGAGGAAGATCTTAACCTCATAATCCTTCTGATTGAAATATAAACAAGACGTGAACCAAAGCTCTATTTTATATCTAGCCAAGCTTGGGAGAGGTGTGTTGATGATAGCCTCGATCGGGTGAAGTATCCCTGAGTAGCCAGTATGGTCAACTAGGCTCTTAAGTGAGTCACACACATACAAACTAATTAGATAGACTCCACGGACCTTAGTACAACCCATTAATTATAGACCTACCTATTTTACGTCTGAACAAGTGTCTTATTATAGTGCAAGGGGTTGCGTAATTTCTCCCAAAGATTCCCAACATATGTGTTCCAAGATATTGTGTTGATGAAAGAGATATTCATTAGCACGACAACAATATATAGCAAAGGAAAAAACACGGACACCTACATCATGGATCTTCGTGTCCTAGTACCATGACATTTTTCGTGTGAGCTGACGAAAATCCAAAGCATTGGGCCTATAATATTTCATCTTGAAGCCAATTGACCTAGATTAATCTGACTCTCTCTATTTCAACCATGTGATTACATTACAACTTGCAAATTTTGTAGAACATACACTTTTTATTCTTGGATCTTTGAAACACTGTGTCTATTATGCTTGCTTGTGTGATAAGTTCTCAAAAATGCAAAACCCACATCTCACACTATTAAAATGAGTCAAACATGTTCAAACTATAGGGTGTCAACCAAAATCTATTCCATAATCAAATCACTATTCTAGAGATATCATTTTATCAGACAGATTCCCAAAGTGCTATCATTTTTCAAGACTATCAAACTTTTCCACAATTGATAGAATTTTGCCGCAATTGACTTAATTTAACTGCAATCGAGCCTTTTATTTTCATAATTGATCCTTTTATTTCTGCAATCATTGGAATTTTACCACAATCAACCCTGCATTCTGCCATAATAGGTGGAATTTTTCTGCAATCGACCTATAGACCTGTGCATTTATTCTATCAGCAAAATTGGATTCCTCTATCATCACTTTGCATTTTTGTCAGTTTAAAACCTTGGAAAAGATTCCCCATTTTGTGTCAAAGGTCATTGTACACATCCCAAGAAATAACAAAGAATCTATGTAAATATCTTGAAACATCTAGCATCATCCCTCTTTGACAGTTCGACTATTGTTTACCATTGATAGTTTAAAAGTCAAATTAGATTATCTCGATCCCATTATCTCACCTTCATCAATATTTATTAGGGACTTTGTCTCATCTAAGGCAAGACTCAAAATAAATTTCTTATATCACCAATCTCTAAGATTAATAGAAGTCAAAATTGTTCCTAGAATTACCCTTGTCAAAACAAGTACTTAGACTCTCCTCGAGCAATTTATCCCTTTTATTTCTTTATATCACTCATGTTAATTCAAAACCTAGATAACACCATGTCTTTGACACCCTATGGAGGACCTTATACTAGGTTGAAGGCTAGAAACCAGCCTGATGATTCCTATATTAACCAATTTCCCCCATGGGAAAAAGAGAAAGAGGACTACCCATTCAGAAACATTGATCATACTCTACACATTGAGAATATGACTACTATTCCTCATGGTTCCCATAGACCAACTATATTTCAAGATTTCACAAAGGAATATCTCGAAGACATAGAGAAAGATGCGTATTCTGCGCAAGTTGTTGATGTTGTTGTGGAAAGAAAACCTGAAAGATTTCTAGCCATGTTGATCAAAAAGGGAGTCAAGATCCCCTTTGAATTCAATGTGTCAATGATATGACCTAAAAATGCACTAGAAAGGAAAATAACAACTCAAACCTCTCAAATGGATTCTGTGATATCTCATTTTTGTGTTTGCCATCATCGACAACTACGACGTTAGCACAGACTGTGTCAACCCAAACTAGCTCTGCCAATCAAGATAGGAATTCATCCACCCAAAACATGATGGGCTCCCAACTGAGTACACCCCTAGTTACTAGTTTATCTCAAGCATCAATCTCATGGCCTTTTACATCAAGCACTCAAGCTGTGTCATCAATTCCACAAACAAGTAATAACCCATTTCTGCCTAATTAGATACTAAAATCTATCCCTACTAGCTTTAGACTTAATAATTCACTCCCACACAGATCAATCTTTGTGGGTCCGATATTTAGTCAATGTCAACTAAAGTCTACACCTTTATTCCAATAGGGATCCCAACAAAGACACTAGCAATAGCAACCTTGGATCAATCAAATTCCCTAAAGTCATAATCAAACACTAGGAAATAAATACCAGGTCCCAAGTAGATCATAAGTCCCAACACAAGGAACATAGAGGTTAAGCCTTATACCTGCCATCACACAGAGATTTAATATCTAGAATGTTCCTTAATCTCCAACAAACATGCTGATACAACATGTGCAAAATCTACAAACACAAATGATGGACATGCAAAATCAGGGGCAAACCAAGTCTTACACAATAGAGGACTTGTACCCATATGTATTCGATCACTCATTGCACATGTCTCCATTTTCCACTCACTTTTCGGTGCCTAAATTTGAAAAGTATAGAGGCACTACCAATCCTGTAGAGCATATTAGAGAATTATTTGCTAGTTTCATTGAGGATGCACATGATGCAACTTACCTAATGTGACTATTTTCATAGAGTCTAGCCTAACTAACAATGGAATGGTTCTCACACCTAACCCACAACATTCAGTCTTGGGGAGAATTGGCTGAAAAATTATATTGCTTACTTCCATCATAACATTGAACACAAGGTCAGTATCAAGGACCTTTGCGACATTAAGAAAAATGATGGAAAATACTTTGTTAAATTTTTACAAAGATGGAGAAACACTACAAAAAAATAATATATGATGTTCCTGAACAAGACCTAATTTTCATGTCTGTTGACAATCTAATCCCAGATATGTCATTCACAACAGAGCTTTAGCTCGCTCCAAATTTCAAGAAACTCATAGACCGAAGAGTTTGATGTGAGTAAAAATTGGTCAAGATCAGAGAAATCCTTGCAGATCCTACCCAAATGAACACAAACAAGAATGCAACAGATAATGCCAAATGGTGGAATAAAAAAAATAAAGTCACCAACTATGGTGTCATTGATGTCAAAATAGTCAATTATGATCAACCCAAAGTTTCACTACAAGGAGCACCCATGATGAATCACAAATCCATGGTGCACACTCAGCAGGTGAATACTCACATTCAAACACCCATTGTTCAAGCAAAAACTATGTCCAACAACCAACCCAATGCACAACACCCACAAAGGTTTTTATTTCTTAAATGCGACTACAAACCATTAGGAGAGTTGATAGAGTCAGCTCTAAAAAATTTGATTCAAACCAATAATATCACTCTACTAGAAATCAGAGAGTATGAACATGGTGCTGTGAAAGCCAAGTGGTGGAATGATAAGGACATGTATGAGTACCATCGGGTGAAAGGACACAAGACACACAACTATTACCAATTGAAAAATTCATACAAGATGTAATTGACCAAGTGGTAATCGATGTCACAAATACCCAATCCAAGGGTACAAATGATCACACAATCTTCAATGATACATGTCATGATCATAAAAAAGGGAAAGCCTCCACGTTTGGTGGACAATCTAAGAAAGTGAACTATATCTATGATAACTTTGATAGTTCCATAAATTGCATTAATCCTTCAGATAGACGAGTTTCTACAATTACTATCAGAGATCCCAACACAAAATGTGTTGTCACAATATGATGTTCAAAGGTTGGTTTGCAAGGTATGCCTTCCACCTCAGCTAGACCAACTAATCCCACAACAACTTCCAATCCAAAAACCATTCTAGTAGATCATCTAAAGCGCACACCTGCCAAGATCTCCATTTTTGACCTATTACGCATATCCCTACAACATAAGAAAGATCTAGATCAAGCCCTTCAAAATGCAGCAGTCCCACAAGACATCACTCCAGAAAAATTCCAAACCATGGTCATTTTAGGAATAACAGCCCACAAGACAATTGAGAGGGGGTGAATCAGTTATGATATAGAATATTAAACTTTAAAATTTATAAACCAAAAATTCAATGCTAATGATAACACAGTAAATGCCAACACAATAACACAATACTTGTTGTCAAGGAAATCCTGTTAAAGGTAAAACCCCAATGGGAATTAGCACCCACAAATAATGTACTGAGAGTATGGTATCCCTGTTAAAAAATTTATCCTTGTTAGGAGCTTACTACAATATTATAGTACACAATCACTATCAGGAGACAGACCCTATTAGGAGTCAAAAAAGTAGTAGGCTCACTTCCTAGGCACACTTCCCAAATAAGGTTAAAGCCACCCTCAAGGATTCACAATCCAAACATGTGTACATAGAAAATATACAATCCAGTGAGCTGTCTGATAGCAATTATCTTTGATTGGTCAATTCCAATGAAGTACTCTTATTACAAACTATTCTCTATAGCCAACAACAAAACAAGCCTCATAGATTTCACTTCTCTTCCTTTTCAATATCTTCCACTACCACATCCTTTAAAAAGAAAATATCACCCATATATACCCTTTTACAATAATCCATTAGGTCGGCCAATTAAGCTTTCCTAATACACAAATAATTGATTAGGTTGGTCAATTAAGGCTTTCAAATATACAAATAATTATATAACCCCTTGATAAGATATACACGACACCTATAAAAAGTAAAAATCATTTACAATCCATCAATTATGCTTCTAGATCCGCAATCCACTCACAATTCATATTACACGCTACATGTATGAGGTTGGCCACCAAAATAGGTCTCCTCCAGAATACACCCCACAGAGGAAGTCACCAGTAATCTCATGAAAATAAAACACAACCCATTATTCCAAATGATGTATACAGTCCTCCAGTAATCTTACTTCACTGGAAATATCTTCACTAGTAAGATATGCCCAAAACACAGAGACCTGCTCTGTCAAGCATCATAGTTAAAATCTAGAAACTAGTCATCAGCAAAACAACTGTAACATCCACAATATGTAACATAAAGCCAAGTGACCTTAGGAATAAGGTCAAAACACATCCTTCTTCATATAACCAACTTTGATCATTATGAAACATCCATACAGTCTATGTACACTTCTTCCAGCCAAGTAACCAGTCTGTTCTCTCCATAGAAACATATGTTGACATCCGTGACAAAACATGAATATCAACAACATGATCAGTACCCAAAACTTGTATCATCCAAAAATATCCCCCTTTGTAATTGATGGTAACATATGGGAAAATCCATCAACCAAAAATTACTCTCTCACAATACAATCTTCTCAATATCCTCAATGCAAATATCCCCAAAAGAGTAGGGATTTTCTCATAGATTCCTTCCCCCTTTGACAGCAATGGAAAGGGTACCATAAATCTTCTAAAATATTTTGTAAGGTGTATATTTTCCAAATCTTCATGTCCAACAACCAGGTGCAAGATCACCCAAATGTTCTCTAGTGTTCCTTCGATTACTTCCCTTGAGGAGTAGATCTATACATCAAGTCCTAAAAATGATATAGCTCTGAAAGCCACTAGACTAATGAATGCCAACATTAATCTGTTATCACAAGGAGGGGATCTGACCCCAAGTAGGCTTCTGAGATATTCAAGCATCTTTTGGATAAGGTTTTGTAAATATATCTTCTATTTTCTCTTTTGTGCTAATATATTCTAGTTTAATATCTTTCTCTGCTACCTTCTCCCTCAATAAATGATACTTAATAGATATATGTTTAGTATTTGAATGAATTAAAATATTCTTCGACATATCCATTATGATGGTGTTATCAAAATTGATAACCATTGGTTCTTCAAAAATTATTCCAATGTTGAATTCAACATTTGTTTCATCCAAACAACTTGTGTGCAATTTATTGCAGCAACAACATACTCTGAGTCAGCAGTAGATTGACCAATACATTTATGCTTCTTCCTCAACCAAGAAACAAGCCTTTTTCCAAGGAAAAATGTACCACCACTTGTACTCTTTTTGTCATCTACATTACCTGCCCAATGAGGATTAGTATAACCTGCAAAATAAAATCATCTAATTTTTCATACCATATTCCATATTCTATTGTTCCTTTCAGATATCTGAAAATTGTTTTCACAGCACCAAGATGTGTCTCTTTAGGATATTCTTGATATCTAGCCACAATACCAGATGCATTGGTAATATCTTGTCTAGTGTGAAATAGATATTTTAGACCACCAATCATAGATCTATACTTTGTGTGAACAACACTTTGAATCTCATCATTACAAGATAGTTTGTATCTAGTCACCATAGGTGTTCCAACAAGTTTACAATCTTCTATTCCAAACTTCTTCAACATTTCCTTAAGATACTTGGTTTGAGATACAAAAAATTCCATTCTTACTCTAATTAATTTGCAAACCAAGAAAAAATTTCATTTCACCAATCATTAACATTTCAATTTCATTTTCCATTTCTTTAGAGAACTTCTTACTCATCTTATCATTGCCTCCAAAAATGATATCATCCAACAATTCATTAAATGCTTCAAACTTCATTCTAGTAAATACAACCCTCATCACAATAGAAAACACAAAGAATGCAATCCATATCATAACAGAAAGTACACTGAAACTTTCACCATAATATGATCTTGTTCTTGTAGGACCACATAGATTTGTATGCACCAGATCCAACTTCCCTTTTGCTTAATAAGATTTTATTTTAAAATTTATTCTGGTCTGCTTCCCCATAACACACTCTCTACACATAGTGTTAGATGGCTTTACAATCTTAGGTAGATCTATTACAACATTAGTCATAATTTCCTTCACAATATTATCAAAGTTAACATGTAAAAATCTTCTATGCCATAGCTAACTGTCATCAACCTTCGCAATAAAAAAAGTAGCTTCAAATGTATTCAATTCAAATACATTACCACTAGATTTAGTACTAGATGCGATCAAATCTCCTGATTTACTTCTGATAGAGTTTTTTCCATTAATGAATTTCAACTGATAACCTCTATCCACCAACTGTCCAACACTCAACAAATTATTCTTAAGTCCATCAACAAGTAATATATTTTTAGTATTTGTCTTTCCATCTAGAGAAATAGATCATACTCGAATGATAAGTTTAGGAGTATTTTCACCAAATCTAACAACACCACCATCATATCTTTTCAAACTCACAATTTTTTTTATCTCTAGTCATATGATGTGAACAACCATTGTTTATAACCCATTCAAATTTATTTTCAACATGAGATACTAAGGATTTTTCCTCATGTATAGGTTAATCATCCTTTATAGCAATAAATCCAATTTCATCATAGTCACCATCATCATTAGAAATACGCTCACTAGCATAATAAAATTCCTTGTCTTTAGGATAATTTGATTTGTAAAACTTAGGTTTATGCTTACGAACCCTTGTACGACATCTAGATGCAAAATGACAATCTTGTTACATGAAAAACATTTCAAAGGTAATTTGTCTTCAAATTTTCCCTTACCTCTCTTTTCTCTTCTAGCGATAAATGCTAGCACTTCATCTAGCTTTCTTTATTCCTCCTATATCTATTACCATTACTCAACATAGTCTCCAAAATATTCTCTTAGATCACCATAGCTGGTGCTTGCAATTCCTGATAAGGTCTTTTTGTTCTTATGCACGGTTTCCTTAAATGCTGACTCAACTTTAGGTAAAGTATCTCCCAATTCTACAGCCTCAAAAGTAGCTAGCTTTCCAATAAACATGTCTCTAGTGAAGTTCAGTGTCAAAGGTATCATCTCCTCTATAGCTTGTACTCTGATTCTATATACAGGTGTCAAAGATCTGAGTATCTTTGAAATCACTCCTTCCTCACTGTAAGTACCTCCGGAGTTTCTAATGTCAGTAACCACTCTAGTAATTCTCTATCCATATGGCCTAACGTTATGATATTCTCTCATATTAAGTGATTCCATATTTGTCTTCCAATTTTGTAGCTTTTCCTATTTTGTAAGCTTATCTCCTACATACAGTTCCTCCAATCTTGTCCAGATCTCATGTACAAAATCATAGTATTTTACTTCTGTCAATTTACCTTCAAAAAGTGTGTTGATCAATGATTCCCTTGCAACCATATTACATGAAAATAAATTATTTTCATCTTCATTAGCCTTCTCCAGTTTATCCTGAGTCGCTATCTTCTCATTCTTCTATGTGATCATCCAATAGTCAAGTCCCAAACATAGAAAATGTGTTCTCATCTTGTTCTTCCAACTGTCAAATTTTTTAGGATAAAATTTTTGACTATCCTTCCTCTAGTAAGACATCTCCAGGATCACCTCAAGATATTAAGCTTTCTCTCTAAGGAGCAGTAGCTCTGATACCAATTGTCAGGAATAAGAGTCCACAAGACAAGTGAGAGGGGGGTGAATAGTTTGTGATATACAATATTAAACTTTAAACTTTATAAACCAAATCTTCAATGCAAATGATAACACAGTAAATTCCAACACAATAACACAATACTTGTTGTTGAGGAAGCCCTGTTAAAGGTAAAACCCCAATGGGAATTAGCACTCACAAATAATGTACTGAGAGTATAGTATCCCCATTAAAATATTTAGCCCTATTAGGAGCTTTACAACATTACAATACACAGTCCCTGTTAGGAGACAGACCCTATTAGGAGTCGAGAAAAGTAGTAGGCTCACTGCCCAAAGAAGGTTAAAGCCATGATGGAGGAGCACCTTGACCCTAAGTGTTATGATAGGTTTATAATGTGCCTATTTTGAATTCATTTAGACTTTCCAAAACCCATGTCTAAGAAATGATTAAAATGCTTGAAATGACATTGTAATGTATTAAAAAGGATAGATGGATTTGCATTGTAAATTTTTAAAAGAGTGGAAATGCTTATTATCGCATTAAATTTATGAATGAGTGGGAATGTCGGGTATATAGGTTAGTTTTCATAACTACCCCAAGAATCTCGATGAAGAGATGTATAAAAAAAGAGATGTAACTGATAGAGGGAGAAGAAAAAGTTATGGGCAAAGCATAGAAAGGAAAAAGAGAGTTTGGAGGAGAATCCAAACGGCTCTCTGCCGACAGCCAGAGAGCCATGTTTTGTAACTGTAGTTTTAATTAAATGAAGTTTGTGTTAATTATGTTCTTCTTGAATTATATTCTGTGCTGTAACAATATAGTTTGAATTCGGTTAAAAGAATCGGTTTTGAGTCTTTAGAAAATGATGATGGTATTTTAGTTTGGCTAATATATCAGGCTCCATGACAGTCCCGATTTGGGACATAGGAAGTTAATACATTTGGCAAGGAATCGATTAAATATTTGGCTATTTTTTTTTAGTGTATTAAAATGGTTGTCAAGAAACCGTTATATAAATATGTGCAAGGATATCGAACATCTTATGTCGTGTGGGAACCGAGAAATAATATCTCCATGGTGGTGTTGAGTAATGATATCAAGTAATGATATCAGGAGATATGTTTGCAGAGCTACATGTACTTGAGGGAAGCCAAATGGAAGATTGTTGAGAATCTTTGTGTATAGTTGTTTTTGAGATGAAGCCGACCCACTCGTTTCTTAAAAAGGTGGTGCATTTTAAGAATGCGTACATGCATGCTCAAGTTTAAGTCGACTCGTGTGGTGGTGTATTAAATAACTAGTGTAAAAGACTTGCTGAGCATACAAAGACCAGTGTTATAGAATGGCCATCGACAAGTTTATAAAAGGTGGTGCCTATCATGCATGCAGAATCACACTCCAATAATACTTGTAAGGTGGTGAAATCTGTAAAGCATGGCACATCAGTGAATATCCACTGTCATGTGGAAACTATAAGACCTCAATTTTTATTATGGAGAGTAAAGCCGAGCCCATTAGTAAGATTTGTAGAGGAAGATTCTCTCTTGTTGGTCGGTGACCCAAGAGAGAATCAATGACCGATTTGGAAAGGTGGTGAACGTATTTTATATACGTGCATGAAGGTAGTATGATAGCTCATAGAGTATCAAAGGTGGCAAGCTAATATGAAGTAGTGTGCAAGTTTGTATTTGGGAGACCATATGGTGGGATCAACCCTGACCCATAGAAGACCCAAAAAGTATGAGGTAGCAGTGAATACACATTGACCATGGTCGGTTATGGTTTTCATATGCAGAGTTAAGCAAGATTATGGAGAGTTTTTGGAGAATGGATGATTGGGTAAATTTTAAATTACATCAAAATGGTATCAAAGCCAGCGAAAGATCTGGGTAGTCAGATATTGTGAGGAAATAAATTGACCCATATAGCTGCAAGAAGGAAAGAAGTTCCTAGAGAGTTTGTGTGGGCAGACAATTAAGTGTTTTCCTAAGCATTCTCTGACAGAGATACGTCTAGAGTAGGGTGCTAAAAGAAACCACCGAATAGAGAGTGGGAAGTGCATCACTGGACCGAGTCTACTATTGGGTAAGATGGATGGTTTGTGTTGGGTAGTTTGTTGTTATGCAGCATTGGGAGAGATGGAGTCAGTTTCAGCATCAGAGAGCACACCAGAAGCGTGTGCAAGGAGTTTTGGTCCAGAGTGATACCAGGCATTTCCATGGGACATGGAAATCTTTGAATTCCAAGAGTATGATGCAGGAGCACCTTGACCCTAAGCATTATGATAGGTTTTATAATGTGCCTATTATGAAGTCATTTAGACTTTCCAAAACCCATGTCTAAGAAATGATTAAAATGCTTGAAATGGAATTGTAATGTATTAAAAAGGATAGATGGATTTGCATTGTAAATTGTTAAAAGAGTGGAAATGCTTATTATAGCATTAAATTTATGAATGAGTGGGAATTTCGGGTATATAGGTTAGTTTTCATAACTACCCCAAGAATCTCGATGAAGAGATGTATAAAAAAAAAGAGATGTAACCGATAGAGGGAGAAGAAAAAGTTACGCGGAAAGCATAGAAAGGAAAAAGAGAGTTTGGAGGAGAATCCAAACGGCTCTCTAGCGGTAGCCAGAGAGCCATGTTTTGTAATTGCAATTTTAATTAAATGAAGTTTGTGTTAATTATGTTCTTCTTGAATTGTGTTCTGTGCTGTAATAATATAGTTTGAATTTGGTTAAAAGAATCGGTTTTGCGTCTTTAGAAAACAATGATGGTATTTCAGTTTGGCTAATATATCGGGCTCCATGATAGTCCTGATTTGGGATGTAGGAAGTTAATACATTTGGCAAGGAATCGATTAAATATTTGGCTATTTTTTTTAGTGTATTAAAACAATTGTCAAGAAACCGTTATGCAAATATGTGCAAGGATATTGAACAACTTATGTCATGTGGGAACCAAGAAATAATATCTCCTTGCTGGTGTTGAGTAATGATATCAGGAGATATGTTTGCAGAGCTATGTGTACTTGGGGGAATCTGAATGGAATATTGTTAAGAATCTTTGTGTATAGTTGTGTTCAAGATGAAGCCGACCCGCATGTTTCTTAAAAAGGTGGTGCATTTTAAGAATGCATACATGCACATGCAAGTTTAAGTCAACCCATGTGGTGGTGTATTCCATAACCGATGTAAAAGACTTGCTGAGCATACAAAGACCAATGTTATAGAATGGCCATCAACAAGTTTCTAAAAGGTGGTGCCTATCATGCATGCATAATCACACTCCAATAAGACTTGTAAGGTGGTGAAAGCCATAAAGCATGGCGCATCAGTGAATATCAAATGTCATGTGGAAACTGTAAGACCTCAGTTGTTATTATGGAGAGTACAGCCGAGTCCATTAGTAAGATTTGCAGAGGAAGATTCTCTCTTGTTGGTCGGTGACCCAAGAGATAATCAATGACCGATTTGGAAAGGTGGTGAACATATTTTATATACGTGCATGATGGTAGTATGATAGATCATAGAGTATCAAAGGTGGTGAACTAATATGAAGCAGTGTGCAAGTTCATATTTGACAGACTGTATGGTGGGATCAACCCGAACCCATAGAAGACCCAAAAAGTATGAGGTAGCAGTGAATACAATTGACCATGGTCGGTTATGGTTGTCATATACGGAGTTAAGCAAGATTATGGAGAGTTTTTGGAGAATGGATGACTGGGTAAATTTTAAATTACATCAAGCCACCCTCAAGGATTCACAATCTGAACAAGTGTATATAAAAAATATATAATCCAGTGAACTGTATGATAGTAATTGTCTTTGCTTGGTCAATTCCAATGAAGTACTCTTATCAGAAACTCTACTCTACATCTAGCAGCAAGAAAAGTCTAGCAGCTTTCACTTCTCTTCCATTTTAATCTCTTACACTACCACATATTTTCAAAATAAAAGATCACCCATATATATCCTTTTACAATAATTCATTAGGTCAGCCAATTAAGCTTTTATAATGCACAAATAATTGATTAGGTCGGCCAATTAGGGCTTTCCAATATAAAAATAATTTTATAACCCCTTGCTAAGATACACGTGGTACCTATAACAAGTAAAAATCAATCACAATCCATAAATTATGCTTCTAGATCCGCAATCCATGCTCATAATTCATATTACACGCTACATGTATGAAGTTAGCCACCAAAATAGGTCTTCTCTAGAATATATGCCACATCTGACGTCACCAGTAATCACACAAAAATCAAATACAACCCATTATTCCAAATTATATCTACAGTCCTCCAGTAAGCTCACTTCACTAGAAATATCTTCTCTAGTAAGATATATCTGAAACATAGGGACTTTCTCTATCAAGCATGACAGTTACAGTCCAGAAACCAGTCTTCACAAAAACAACTGTAACATCCACAATATATAACATAAAGCCAAGCCACCTTAGGAATAAGTTCAACACACATCCTTCTTCATATAACCAACTTTGATCATTCTGAAACATCTGTACAGTGTCCGTACACTTCTTCCAGCCAAGTAACCAGTCTGTTCTCTCCATAGAATCATATGTTGACATCAGTGACAAAACATGAATATCAACATCATGATCAGTATCCAAAACTAATATCATCCAACAAGTCAACTACATCGATACCAAAAATCACGCTACCTTTTTAGACCATGATGATCCACCACACAAGCCTCCGCATAATGATCCCTTACATATTGTTATCTAAGTGCATAAACACACAATCTAAAGACTCTTCATTGATGGTGAGGTTGGGTTACACATATGTACTTTAAAAGTGATAAAAAAGTTGCGCTATTTAGAATCTAGCATTGATGTAACTAGGAGGATAAATATCAGGGTAAATGACAAGGAGGAAAGATCATCAAAAGGTATCCTCATTCTACAAGTCAGGATAGGGCCAGTCCTGAAGAACACTACCTTTCAAATCCTAGACCCGTATTTCAAGTATAACATATTGCTTGGGAGGCCATGGATACACGAAATAAAAGCAGTCCCTTCAACATATCACCAGTGCATCAAATTACCATACCAAGGGATAGAGATAATCATTGAAGGAGATCCCAAGCCATTTCAATATTGTAACACCATAAGAAGAAGTACAGATAATCAAGTGCCTTCAAATAAAGAAGCAAGCATTCCTTCCACCTCTGATCCTGTTCGTAAAGACATACAAAGAAAAGAGGGTAAGATATAATTAAAAGACAAAGGGTGTGGTCGGTATAGCTATGAGGAATATTTTACCATCACCAACATGCCTCAAAATCCTAGATCATATGGCATGCCTCGACTAGTAGAAACACATGAAACTCCAGAACCAGTGTTATTCAAGTGTCCACCAACCACATTTGTCAAATGGGGAGACATAGCTGAAGAAAAACCCTTTGATTCAAACATGAATACTTGGTTGTATAAAGAATCTCTAAAGACACCTCAAGTACAGATACCTTTGTCACAATATGGAGTTGGTTTCACTATGCTATAGAAATTTGGATATGATGGTAAGACTTGTCTAGGGGAAATACAACAAGGCTTAATGGAACTATCTTTACCACCAACCAAAAGAACAAAAGAGGGCTAGGCTATGGAAAAAATAGAGCCAATACAACCATTTGAGATTTACCTATAGACCAGAAAAAAATTGTAGAATTAAATTGGGGGCAAAATCTAGAACATGCCTTAATCAGCAGTATACTCTAGTGGTTATTTCCATTAGAAGTGGAACCCTCTAATTCCTAATTGTACCTTAATCACACTATGCAAGAAGACATGTCAATCAAGATAGGTAATAATAATTATAGAATGACTGATTCCCATGATTACAAGTGGTTATCCCTCCATAATTTTGAGTCGGTCACCCCTAACTATTCCCCTCGGTCTGTCAATACCATACACCTTGATGAAATGTTTGACTAAATGGCCATAGAATACCAACCTTGTATTGATAATCATATCAATTTCAATTCCTTAGGTGGTGCATCCACATCCCATTCCTATTTTTTTGGGACTATCACAACGGTTCTATTCACCCAAGCAGAGTCATTCCCCTACATGAACCTTTGTCTAGTGTACCCCGAACTGATAGAATAGGACCAATAAGGACAACCTGACATATATATTTTTGAGAATGATAAATCCATCATAGAATTCATGGGGCTCTAAGAAGGCATACCATCAGGAGACCAAAAAGAAGGATTCTCCTTTAACATAGATAGATCGACATACTTTAGGGAGGAGGATCTTTTTTCTAGTCAAAAAAACAAAATAAAAAGAAAAAAATAACATTTAGTAAATGAAAACCGCAAGGCACTTTCTGAACATAAAAGAGAAAAAAATTAAGAACATATCTTCTAGTGAAAACCTCTTTGAGGTGCCAAAGGATGGAATGTTAGAAATCCTCCCCTTAACAGAGGAAAAGTCAGCGTTACTAGCGGAAAAAAAATAGAGGAATTCAATATAGGGGATGAAAAGGACCCTAAACATATCTATTTGGCTAAATCTCTTAAACAAGAGGAAAGAGAATGACTAATTAGTTTCTTCAAGGAAAGAAAAAAATACTTCACATGGTCTTATGCAGACATGCCAGGTTTGGATCCGGAGCTAGTGTTACATCATCTACCATTGTTACAAAATGAAAAACATGTTAAACACAGATTGAGAAAGATGTATCTAAACATTTCTTTACCTGTCAAAGAAGAATTGAAGAAGCTCCTAGATGTAGGCTTCATAAGAAAAATTGCATATGTAGATTGGATATCTAATCTAGTGCCAGTAAAAAAACACAATGATCAGATCCAAATATGCATAGATTTTAGAGATTTGAACAAGGCTTGTCCCAAGGATAATTTTCCTCTACCAAACATTGACATGATAGTTGACCTGACAATAAGGAACCAAATTTTTTCCCTCATGGAAGGTTTCTCTGGATATAAAAAACTCAACATTGCGCCAGAGGACCAACACAAGACAACATTCACATGTTCCTAGGAAACTTACTACTGGAACGTGATGCCATTTGGCCTCAAAAATGTAGGTGCAACTTATCAAAGGGTAATGACCATGATCTTTCATGATCTAATTCATAAAACAATGGAAGAATATGTAGATGACATACTATCCAAATTAATGCTAGGGGAAACTCACCTACAATTTTTGGGCCTGATATTTGATCGAATGTAGGAGTACAACGTCAAACTCATCCTAAAGAAGTCTACATTCAAAGTTAGTGTTGGGAAGCTCCTTAGATTCATTATATCACATAGAGGAATCAAAGTAGACCCAAAAAGGTTAAGGCCATCCTTGACATGCCACCATACACTAGTACATTTGAGCCCTTTTTTTGATGGCCATGCATCACAATTTTGACACTACCCCGTCGAGCAAGTGACACAGACCGATGTTGTAGTTTTGGTGTTAGAATCACTGATAGCTAGTATTTCCATTGTTCTTGCGACGGTAATCACCGTCACAAAATGTACTAGATATGATGGTTAACACATTGTCGTTACACATATGAGTGTCGCAATTACGACAGGCATGTGACGGATATGCTTTACAGGCGACGTCCAGCTGTCAGATTATTCTAACATCTAGATGTTGCATGTAGTGTGCTTTGACATCGGTCGATCTCTAAAAACCATAAAAAATGTGATGGTATTGACCATCACAATATGCATTGGCTAGCATGGTCAACCTATTGTCATTACACATTATTTGTGTCGTAAGTATGACAGTGTGCGATGGATATGTTGTACATGAGACATCAAGCTGTCGGCTACTTCCAACATCTGGATGTTGCATGTAGTGCTTTGGTGTCGCTCGTCTTTGAATACCATCGCAATTGCAATGGTATATTATAATTAAAAAATATATATATTTTTCATGCATGGAGTGAGACCTTAAAATATTGATATTCTCTATTTTTTGAGAATAGTTTAACATTCTCTACTTAACATGGCCAACCACATGAGGGTGAAAGCTCATCTGGCCCCTCCTAGGAGCCTCTTATGACCCTTTACAACACTTTAATACCTCTAAGATGTATTCTTAGGGATTGTAAAGGGTCATAAAGTGTCATAAGGGGTCCTGGGACACAACAGATCAGACACATAAATGTAGTAATCATGGCCATAATTTATTGGAGACACAACAAAGTTGAGTGGTATACCCAAATGATGCAACACAACCACTATTCCTCTAGTGGTTGTGTTGCATTGTCTGGGTATACCATTCAATTATGTTGTGTCTCCAAACAATTGTGACCATGATATCTACATTTATTTTTCTCATTTGTTGTGATATCTACATTTATGTTTCTCAGCTGTCGTGTTTATGTGCATGTTCTTTATGTGTTTGGCTTCTCTCCATCACATCCAAAATAATATTTTCCCACTCTAAATCAAAAAGGGACATTAGTAATAAATGCATCTATTTTATTAAGGTTACAACCTAATATCAACAAGAAAATTACAAGAATATAAACTAAATTTTGTCAAATTACCTGGCTTCAAATATAGCCAAACCACTCACAGATTCCTTCTTCTTACAATGTTGTTGAAGAAGAAATAGTGAAGTTATCAAGTATGAATTGAAGCTTCAGATGCCCCAAAGACAGGAAAAGATATACAATGTTTGTTTGTATTTCTCTCTTCCTATCTTTGAGGCATCTGATGCTTAAAGTGAATTTAGGGTGCAATTTTTAGTCTTTTGATGGTTGATCTTGTTTAGAATCAACTAATGCAAACAATACACTAGGGAATTAGTAATACATGAACAAATCTCTTCACAAAAATCTATAACTTTGGAATTTATAAAATAAGAGTTTAGAGGAAATGTTCCACTAATTTATAGACTATTCCTACGGTTGGAATGAAAGTTATGTATTTTCAGAGAAGGTATATACACAAGTGACAAACATGTAGATTTGACCAAGAACTACTGGGAGCTTGACCCAGAAACAAATGGACATGTGATGATTTTATCACAATAGTACATCTGTTGCTGAGTAAGCTCCCAGTGGTACTTAGGAAAATCTACATGTTCATCACCGGTGCATATACCTTCTCTAATCAACTCTTATATACAGGTGAATGTTGTATATTTTGTATAGCTTGTGTGTGTGTGTGTGTGTGCGCGCGCGTGCGTGCACATGCGCGCGCACATGTGGAACCATTTGAATAGTGAGAAACATTTGACAAACCCTATGGAACTGGACCGAAGTCTCGAGGGCTCATCATTGATGTCCTTGCCTATTTTTATGCTCAGAGACTTCATAGTTTGACTTCATAGTCTCTAACCAGATCAATCTAGGTTCATCATATTAAGGGTATAAAAAGAGCCTCAAAGGTTTATTTTTACCTAATTTATAAAATACATAAGAGCAACGTAATTCATGCCATACATAAGGGACTGTAACTATTACTTATAAATAGTGAGAAGCATTTGACTAACCCTATGAATATATGATCTTGTTTAATTTGCGTTCATTTCATAAAATAAGGTTTAATGAAATGATGATAGTGATACAATGGTTCACATTATATAAGGTAGTGTATAATAGTGTAAATCTACAAATATGTAGTTCTGTAGTGTATCATTTTTCAAGTTGCAATAAGAATTGGTATCTACATTTTTAGATAAACAAAGCATCCTCTATTTTTTATTTTTTCTATTAACAAAAAAGAGAACTCTTATGAGTTTTTAATTTCTATTAATATTTATCTTTTCCTTTTATGTTAACCATTAACCAATTATCTCAGAATTCACAGTGTGTGTCACAATTTACAGTGTTGGGAGTACATACGTCCCTCCAAAAACACATTTCTTTTGGGGGTTTGTTTATAATTCTAATTGGGGACCTCGCCCAACTTATATAAAAGTGACTTAAGATGCAAGTACTCAAAATTGTGTGGTATGTTTTAAATCACTAAATAATGAAGTAATACTAAAGAGTATATGTTATCAACCAAGAAAAGTGTGCTATATTTTATACATACACCATTGATCAAAAGATTAAATGATCTCATAGTAAAATTTAAAGTGCAAACTTAACAAACATTAAGAAAAACGTAATTTTGTATCAAGGTTATGATGATGTTATAAAACAAATTTTGTGTAGCATTATTCATTTTAGCCAATCAAATATGTTTCATATAAATGCAATTTATTTGTTATAGATGCACTCTACAAATTTTAGTTGCCAACAAAACTTTCCTATTGCATGGTGAATGATAAAGACCATAAATTTGTGGAGTTTATAGTTTTGGCTAACAAGAAATTTCATGAGAGAACCTTAAGAGGTCTGAAAACCCATATAGAAAAAGATATAACATCCAATGCCAATTCTGATATCTAATTGTTTTTGGAAGAATAAATAAATAAAACAAAATATGGACATACATCAACAATAGAAGAAGTGAATTTTTAGTAGAAGATATAGTTGCAAATGGGATGGTAGACATGTGTGCAAAATGTGGACAACACAAAACAAACATATTAATTGCTTGACTGGATGCCTCAAAGAATTGCGATCTCATAAAATGTAATAAGTGTAGGGAAAAAATCTATTGAAAAGGTTTTTAATCTTTCAAGAAAATACAAAGAATGTGAGCAGTGATAGAGATGTATAAAATAGAGAAGCCAAGTAAAATATTTGACAATATACCTCATAGAAGTGTAATCTTAGAGACAATACCAACAAGATATACACAGGCGACCTGTATACCATTTTAACACATTATACAATCATACATCTCATCAATTCATCATTTGTACATCACATCATTAAGATGGGTAAGTTCAATTTCTCTTATTAGATTGCAAAGCAAGAAAAATGCATCAAATGAGTAGATAATGCTTTTACTTGAAATTTTAGTAGTTTCTACTTAGATGCCCCAGCTTGCAGCCATCAAGACATTTCCTCATGAAATGATCATGAAGAGGGAGTACCACATAGGGAATATCAACAGAAAAATAAATAAAGAGAGATCAAACAATTCACACAATGCCTTGAAGGTAATATCAATGAGAGATCAAACAATTCATATATTGTTTTTATACTTGAAATTTTAGTAGTTTGTACTTAGAAGAGAAATCCCAGAAAAAACATATTGAGAAATAAATAAATTTTAAAAAACCCGACTCTAATGTTCTGAAATAAAACCCCATTATTATTATTATTTAATGAAGAACAAGTGCTAGAATAATTGAATCAACTTTTATGATTTCTATTAATGTTTGCAATTCCATAGTATAACTTTTTTCTATTTTTAATGAATATAAGAAAACCAGTGGGTGTTAAATTCACTTTAATCCAATAGGGTACCCTTCATCTCTAGGATATAATGCTTGGCGCTAATATGGGATTTGAAACAAGGAAAGATGCAACTGAATATCCTAACACCATAGATGCAAGCAGTGTGGATTCGGATTGTTTATGATAGAATAACAACATTGTATTTAAAGTAAGAAAAAATATGTAGAATGAGTGAGATTCCATGATTGCTTGGAGTGGTGGCCTGTAAATCCTGATGCAAAATATTGCAATGCAACAAAGCAGTCCAATGGTTTGGAAGTAAAAACTTTGCATAGATTCTAAAGTAACTAAATAAAACATACATGCCTACAAATTTATATGAACTAAAAGTGTTACAGAATGAATAGTTTTGAGACATTATTTGAAATTATCATACATTCCAAAAGACCTAAACAATCATTAAAGGGCCCTGTGAAATCTTAAATCCTTATCAATATCCTTATTATTGCCAAGCATGAGAGTTCTCTACAAGTTTTGTGTATAACTAAAGAAGATGACTGCCTTTTGTTGATAATTTTTATCATCAATATCCAATATTAACATTGAAAATAATGTGATGAACCCTTACATTTTTTCTATGCATGGTGGAGTAGTTAGTGAAAAGGATACATTGTATTTACAGAGCACTTGTGAGGAAGTTTGCAATCATAGTGTTGGTGTAAAGATAAGATAATGTAGGAAGAGGATGGGGATATGTTTTCCCTGTAGATAGGATGATTTTGGCAGTGGTATTATTGTTTTGATCCTCGTGCCTATGTAGATACAAGAAGCCTACAAGAGAAGCATTTACTTATGATGGTCAGCCTTAATTCTTCATCAAGGGATTCCCAACCAATATGAAATCAACGAGTGCAGGATTTTTATCTAAGTACAATTTCTGTAAGGTTACTATTGTAGAAGGCTCTTGGCTAATATGGTCTATGAGGAATCCATAAATCAGACCTATCAAGCAATGTAGGTGAAGGAATGGTTGAGAGGAGGGTTCATAGTTATGAAAAGTGACAGGGGTACTATAATGCCATTCTAAAGGGAAAAAATTCAGAGGAGATTTTTTTCAAATGATAATGCATTATGAAAGGATAATTGGGTAGTCTTAGTAAACAAAGGCCATGTACTGTGCATTTGTTTATCCTATGTTCTGTGTTGTATAAAAATTTAATTGTTTTGTCTAGAACTTTTGATACAAACCTTAATGCCAAATATCTCAACCCTAAACCCCTAAAATTTCAATGTTTTGAGAATTCCTGAAAGCCATCTGATCTAAAAATCACTTGCATTAATAAACAAAATAACCAAATCTAGCATAAAACCTCTAACTATGAAATTGCTACGCCTGCACTGACACTTCACTGAAAATGTCCTTAAATTCACATTAATTTTTTCACAAAATGGAGATCCAAGGTCATTCATTCAAAGAAAATAAAATTGTAAATCACGTCACCCAAGGTTACATCATGCAGAAGCTAAACCAAGAAAAACAAATAGAGACGATTCTAAACTGCAACAGTGGATGCCAGCATAATATTTCAATTTGCAAGTTGTTTAAATCATAGATAGCGTATGAAGATGAGGTGTTGAGAAGTAGCAATGGGATGCAATTGAATTAGAGTAAGAATACATCCAATGCTTGGAAAAAGGAAGTAGAGGCCTTACACAACCTATTCACAAAAGAGCCTTGACTTGGGTTGGATCGCTTAGAGATTATTGAATGACTAAGCCTAATAAGTGCACCTACTTTACCATTTCAAGATATTCATTGGAATTTGGCTTGGGTATAATAAGAAGCTAAAGAATGATCTCGAATATCCTATGTATCATGTCTATCTTTCTTAACATCTTCACAACCTTAGTATATGTTGTTCCTTTCTTGTGTTCAGATATGTCATATGACCCATGCATCTGAGGCTAGGGAGAACCTCCTTAGTAGATGGGATAGTTCAAATCAAAAGTATGACTTTTGAAATCATCCCATAATTAATTCTAACTCCAAAATGGTCGCGACCAAGTATGCTACTAAGGAACCAAAAGTAGCAAGAAAATTCAAAATAAAAACCCAAAGGTGGAAGAAAAAGGAGAACGTAGCCTAATTTTTACATCTCAAAATGTTCACAAGAAAAACTTCATTTCTTATGTTTATATGGATCAAAAAAGTATGAATTCTTAGAAATCCCATTCACATCAGGTGCTAGATCCTCTAGTGAATGAAAAAAAACATGTCAAGGAACTGCATTCTGATGTGAAATTGCAAATTAAAGTAAGTCAAGTTGTTGATACAATGTTACTGCATTATCAATAGATATACATTAGTTTTAGCTTATTACTTAAAATCATTATTTCATAGAATATCTATAGGGGCTTGAAGAACTACAAATTTCTATGTCCTGTCTAGCTTTATACTCTCAAGAAACCTTAAACGATCTTAGCATCCAAAGTAAGCAAACCACAAAATCCATGCACTCAACATACATATTTATTTGAAGTCTGAAACTATTACTTTCTTGTTGAAAATGCTCAAGGAATACAATAATTATCAATTCTATTTTCCTATCCATCGAAATTCTCATTATTGTTACAACTTTCCTAGGCAATGGTATAGGATGTGATATTTATGATTTTTTAAACATTTAACTTTTCATTTGATATCTTTGATATAATTTTTAATGAATAAAACGGTAATTTTTTTTATTCAGGAGAAGAAAGCAACATGCTACATGACCTAAATATTGACCATGTCTAAATACCTGTTCACAAGGCCTAAATTTTATAAACACTTTTAATATCTGAAATGAGTTCCGGAAAAACTAGGTAATGCTTCAAAAACAAGATAAGTAAGTTGAATTAATTTTTTGCATAGTTGCAACAAACTATTACATGGATTCAAGTTCATTGATGGGCTAGTGGTTACGAAAATATTGTGAAACCAGACATGCTTGCCTAGAAAATCATTTTAAGTCAATGATGTCCTCCTTGAGATCATGTGAAATCCCATAAGAAAAATGGAGACAACCACTTGAGACAAAAATTTAATGGAAACAACTGATCTTATAAAATGCTACTAACTGGGATATATAATAAAGATTTTCATGCTCCACTCCATTGTCTTTGGACATGCAGTTCTGTAAAAATTACTCTGTTTTCCATTATTCCTACCTAGAAATAGTAGAAATCCACAATAAGGTTGTAAGAATTTAAAAAATTATGAATCTATTTGAGCACCACCCATTTCTTTACAGGATTAAAAGAAACTAACCTTTAAACTATTTTAATATATCCCACAAAAATCTATTGACACATATGTGAACTCAATTGCCAACAAGTGCATAATAGTTTAGAAGTTTTCACCAAAGTTACTCCAATGGAAGAAAACAAAAAATCAAATATCAAGAGAAAATACCATCACCTTTTTCTGTCAAGAGGAATCCATAACACAAACCTATCAAGCAATGTAGGTGAAGGAATGGTTGAGAGGATGGTGCATAGTTATGAAAAGTGACATGGGTACTATAATGCCATTCTAAAGGGAAAAAATTTAGAGGAGAGTTTTTTCAAATGATAATGCATTATAAAAGGTTAATTGGGTAGTCTTAGTAAACAAAGGCCATTTACTATGCATTTGTTTATCCTATGTTCTATGTTGTATAAAACCTTAATTATCTTTTCCAGAACTTTTGATACAAACCTTCATGCCAAATATCTCAACCCTAAACCCTTAAAATTTCAATGCTGGAAGAATAACTGAAAGCCATCTGATATGAAAATCACTTGCATTAATAGAAAACAACCAAATAAAGAATAAACCCTCTAACTATGAAATTTCTACTCCTACACCAACACTTCACTGAAAATGTCCTTAATTTCACATTAAGTTTTCCACAAAATGGAGATCTAAGGTCATTCATTGAAAGAAAATAAAAATGTAAACCGCTTCACCTAAGGTTACGTCAAGAAGAAGCTAAATTAGGAAAAAAATGGAGATGATTCTAACCTGCAGTTGTGGATGCCAATATAATATTTCAATTTGCAAGTTGTGGTTGAAGTCATAGATATCATATGGAGATGAGGTGTTGAGAAGTAGAAGTGGGATGACATTTAATTAGAGTAACAAGACATCCAATGCTTGGAAACAAGAAGCAGAGGCCCTACAAATTCTTTTCACAAAATATCCCTACATATATAGTTGAATATGGAGAGTAATAACCTCAAACCATGATCAGAAAACCATTTTAGAGTGTTTGGTGGTTTTAGGTGTGTTAGATAGGTTTTCCCTACCTACGGAAGTGAGCAACGTCGCAGGGGAAGCCTATTAGATAATTATCATTCATTAACATGCCTTCATTAGCATTCATAAGACTTATTAGCATTCATTAAGACATCATAACATTCATTAACACATAAGATTAAAACATCGAGACATAAGCATCAGTCATTATCAAATAAGTTGCATAAATGAGAATCATTTCTTTTTTGACTTTTTTTTTTCTGCTTCCCTAAATTGTTGCAAAAGCATATCCATCTCGGCATCATCATTTCTTCTCGCTCGTGCACATGATCTCACTGTCCTTTGCAAAGGTGGGTCCTCTATAATAAAAAATAAAAGGGTTAAATTAAAAGCATATTATCATAATTGGGGTTAATTTAAAAACATATTATCATAATTGTTACAAGCATTTCAGTAATTTAAAAAATATAAATTTGACGCTCTTTACCTATTCCAACCACATCTTCTTGCCTAGCGACTTGAACCTCAACACGCTCATTGGGAACAACTTCTACATCCCCTGCAACTACAATACAAAATGTTTTACTAATCCCAATATATTATAATTAAATTTTTATTACTACACCAAATTCAATTTAAAATGTTTACTTGTATTAATAAATCTATAATCAAAATTTGAATAGAAAATGTATACCTTCAGTACTACAATGCACATTCAAATTGATGCCTCATTTGTGCTTGGATGGTGTTTCAGGATCAGCAAACTGCATTCCAATGTAAATAATTAGTGCATTTATCGATAATATATACATATAAATACAAGAAAAATACTGAGAAATGTTAATCATTCAGTTTAATACATATAAAAATATTCACTTTAAAGTTTTAAACAAATATATAATCATTGTTTCCTTACTTAAAAAAAATATATTCACTTTATGTTGGAACTTAACATCAAATACAGTAATTGGTAAAGTATTCAACTTGAAATAAAAATCAAATGGCTTATTTACCTAATCAACATATCCACCAAAAGAACCTTGTGCAGTCATTCATTAGAATTGTTCAGCCATGACTGTATAGCCTTATTTGTAGCCTACTTTCTTGTCCTCTTCTGAAATATTTTTTTTGAACTCTAAGCCCTACATTTTTTCTTGGTATCATGAATTTTTATTGTAGTGAATTTCATCAAAACTAAATTGATTACAATTTATAAATATTTGCATACGGTTTTTCATTTACTATTACTTACAATTTGTGCAGCAAGTTTTGAATATCCACCCGAGCCAAGCTTGTGTTGCCTATGCTTTTGTTTTCTTGCTTTTGTTGCCTTTGATGTGTCAGGAGGAAACCTATGCGATGTTTGATATAAGTTAGAACACATAAGTACAAAGAGTAAATAATACATAATTTCATTATTAATATTATCACGTACCTTCTTTCCTCAGGTGATATTATTTTTCCACCATGTCTTGCGTGTCTCTCAAGTGCATCCCTTTTAAGATTCTTCCACTCATTAATAGGAACATAGGGGGGCCACTCGTAATAAGGGTTGTGTTCTATTTGGGACCTGTAGTTGTCACTAATATACTTCAAAGTTTGGCCCACTTTCTCAAGGATCCTAATTCTTTGAAAGACATTGGGTCCAAAATGTTTTATCATAGACTCAATGAGTTTATCCTTTAACTTTTTATCTTGTAATTGCCACCTTTTAAGAAGAAAAAAATTGTTTGATTCATAAATGAAGTGAAGCTACCTTTTAATATACTTGAAGAAAGGGTGAAAGGAAATCTGATCTGGCAATAAAATCAAAATATGATACCATGTGCATACGGTTGGCCCAAAAATGTGCAAACATTCATCATTAGGTATTTCATAAATTAGATTATTCCCTACAAAATAATAATGAGATTATTAGTTATTGCAAGGGATTGCATATGGGGTTATTGCATTACAATATGAGTATAAGATTGTATAATAAAAGAAAGGATCCATCTTTAAAGTACCTGGAAGCTAGGCTACTCTCCCGGGAAGTCCATCTTCAATCTTCATGAGCAATTGATCACAATTCTCTACTATTCCCGTACATATAACAAAAGTACATCCAAGAATTTAACCATTGCCTCCTACATAAAATGAATCCAATATTACATAATACCCCCTAAGAAAGAATAGTTCAAGTGAAATAAACACATGATAAATGAGAGATAAAAAGAGGAATCTTCTTACCAATAATAGGCGTTTCCATCACATTTGTGGCCATGCTATGTGTTGCCTACATTGCAGGTAGTAGTACCTCTATGGTTCTAATCCTCATAGCAGGCGGCGTACTCAACATAGGATCAATAGCAGGTGCTGAAAAATAAGATTGTTAGAGCATTTAAAAAATATGGACAACCATGGACAAGATTGTTAGAGCTATTAAAAAAAAATATTGTTTGAGAAAAAATCAAGTGGAGAATAGAACATGCAATCTACTTGAACCACCTGAAGTATCTGCATTTGGGGCATGGCCCTTTAATGTTTTTTGCATCCTCTATAAAAATAACACATAATTATTCTAGTTAATGACATATATAACATAGTATACTATAGAAACCATTATTGAACATTTGTTATAATTAAAAACTACATTAATACTTACTGTATAAGTCTGAACATGGTGAGCCAACTCATCCTCTCTCATTAGTATTTTAGGAGTCTGAGGTTGAATATCTGCCAATCGAGTTAAATCTCTTGAAATTGCATGAAGGACCTTTTACAGTGCAACCACAGGATCAACGTCTGATGAAAAATCAACATTGAATGGATCCTGCTCATCTTGTGGCTCCTCATGGACTACTTGTTCCTTTCCCTTTTTATGATCAACACTCGTTTCTAAGAACAATATTATTAGCACTTTATTTTAAAGCAATCCAAAATAGTAGTGAAGAATAAAACATAACAAAAAATAGGCATTAACATTTTTCTTGTATGTACATTTGTACAACAACAATGAGTTTTACCTATCGGGAAGAAGTCCCATGAGAAATACCATCACCATGCGTATTGTGTGGTTGTTGATCCATACTATAGCCCTATATTTCAAAAAAAAATCATTGATACATGTTAAAACACATGTGGTCTTATTCTAAGTTACGTTGAATAATAGACAATTATTAGAATGCTTCAATTAAAAGAAGAGATAGTTTTTTAATTTTTAAATAATTTTAAATGGTGCATAGCATGTACCACCTCTTCCATGATAGTGGGCTTTTTTTTTGTATCTATGCGATTCAAATTGTAATCGATAAGTTGCTCTTCACCTCTACGTATTCAATTTGATCACACATAAAAATACATGATTTCCCTCGCACACATTAAATATACAATTGGGTTGCTTCTTAGTTGACGCAGGTCATGTACTATTTATAAAACTTGAAATACTCCCTAATGCTTTTGGCCTTCCATCAACGTATATATCTATTGTTTTACTTTGTTCACTGACTTTTTGTTGTACATAATTTTCAATGAGTGCATACCTACACATACTTTTTTTTATCTAACAATCTTCATCCAACTACTATAATCATAACAAGGTCCAACATACTTCATCAATTTGACAACTTTATTGTAAGAGACCTTTATGCCATCCATGAAAAATAGGCCCAAACCATGTAATGAAGACGGTGCTATGTGATATATCCTCTCTCTAACACAAAAATTAGTGTTTATTGAAGGAAGTTCATCAGGGACCCATTGTTTCTATAGATGTTTGTACCTAAAGGGCACCTTAGAGTCGCCTTTTCTCTCATCATCATAAGAACATGACCCCCCTTGAGAAAGGAAAAATTTCCTTTCATTTATTGAATTTCTTTCTGATCTTTTGACCTTGAGTCGATCTCCTTGATTTAGACATACTAAATGTCTCACTTTCTTCTTCCATTCCTACATTTTCCTCGCTCGAGGAAGAAAAATTTGATAAATACCTATTTCCTGGTACCTGCACTTCATGAAATGAGAGAGATAGGTGGCAATGAGAGAGATATTTTACAAATGGTAAAGACATTAATCTCTATGGGGTGTATTGAATTATACTTGCCAATCCATGAGATTGTGTGGGATACCTAACAAATGATAGTGGTTATATAATTAGACAAACATAGTTCACTCTATAGTTTTTATTACATCTTGTGAAGGACATTATACATTTTTAAAATTATCTATTTATCCTAAAATATTTTGAATATCTCAGGATTGCATATAACTGAACATCCCAGCATTGCATGAGACACCACTATTGTGGCATTTCGTCAACTAGTTCTCGTGCCTTTCTAGTGTTTTTATTACATCTTGTGAAGGACATTATACACTATTAAAATTATCTATTTATACTTTCAGAATTATCTCACTCCATTGCAGGGAACAAAGAGAATCCCCTGTGATTTAACATCATTTATGTGCAAGGAAATAGAAAATTATCAGAAGAAAATCTCATAAGATAGTATTTAGATTAAATGCATTGATATACAAAAATACCCCAGAAAATGATAAAGAAATGTAATTTTCTTAATCACATCTCTAATTAGTGCATGTCTAAATACTGGTGTCTTTCAAGTGATTTGATTCTTGCCATGCCCACTAGAAATGAGAACATTCTTAACTAGTGAGGCTGTTTAAGCATATAGAGATTAAATACACTCTTTTAGAATGAAATTTCTCTTAACAAAAGATCAAAGATATAAGTAGGACATATCAAAAAAGGTGAATAAGAGTAGTTAGATATTCATGCTAAAAAAAAATGCCATTAATATGAAACCCTAAGCATACTAGTGGAAAAAGTGTAGATTTCCACCCAAAACAATCATTAAAACATGCCAAACATCAAGCATAATTGTAAATTTCATTCATGTCATTGATATTCTTCTTCATCCATCTCATCATCAAGATCATCATCGTCGATGACATCATGACCACCACTATCATCGCCATCATCATCATCATCATCATCATCATCATGACCATTGTCCTTCTCCTCCTCATCATCATCATCATCAGTAGTATCATCATCATCTTCTTCTTCATATTCTTCTTTGACTAAATCTCGATTGTGATCATCATCTATATCATCTTCCACTTCTTCCTCTTCCTCGGTATCTTCTTCTTCCATCACATTATACTTTATCATCCTTCCTTTTGGATCATGTCTAACTGAAAATGACCAACCAAGTTTATGTGGAACCTCTGAGTAAAATGCCTGCTCACATTGGCTTGGAAGAACATAGGGCTCTTCCCCAACTGGCTCAAACAAACTTGTATTAATCATTGGAAATCCATTGTAATGTTCAATGACAATTCTATTAAGATCATTTTGATTGATTCTTAGTTTGTACCATTTCACGATGAAGAGAACTAATTTGAAGAAATTAGAGTCACAGTCAAGTATATCAACCAAAATATCATAGTATCGATTTTGTGACTCTCGAGGATGTAAGTCATTTCTTGATGAAATATTGGTCACCTGGAAGACTGCACTTATCCAAGAATCACAAGTTCTCTTCATGTCATCCAACTTTTTGATGCAAAATTTATAACCATTTCATAACATAGCCTTGTGTTGTTTCACCTACAATAATTTCAAACATGTATAAATTATTGCATCACGAGTTGAAAAACATACGGTTGATTAACAAATTTGTAAGTACCTGGTGATCTCTTAAACCATATGCTAAATCTATTTCCTTCTGTGTAACATTGGGATCTCCACTATGATGATCTTGTATAACCAATGAAGACACAGATTCCCGTGTTAATCTATGACCATAATGTTGATATCATTCAATCCATACCGTCATCCAATCTTGATTGTTTGCAATAAACAAATGTATTTAATCCCACTCTTTAGCAATGATACAAAACTAAATTGATGACTTACAACAAATTTATTTTGAAGATTAAGAATTAATTAACTACAATAAAATCTCATAATTTATTACCTTTTTGTTTCCTAAATCTACCGTTTCCCACCAAGTACTACCCTTCAAATTTTTTAATGGAGTCGAGATCCCAAATGCAATATATATGGGTCTTTGCTGCAAGATTAGGAAGATATTGAGTAACGTACACCATCATCTGGTATACCATATATCTCTCAACCATAGAACCCTTTGGACATTCTCTTTTTCATACCAAACGCTTAAAAAATTTCAAGTGTCTCTCAACCATCCACATTGACCTAGTCTGTACAGGGCCACACAATTCAATCTCAACTTGGTATATGAGGTAGTGTTCTTGTGCATTGAAAAAAGTTGAAGGTAAGCATTTTGCATTTCACACATTAGATGAGGAGTTATTTTCTTCTAATATTTTACATATTCTTTATGATTTCTTTAGATGACAACCATGTACAAGAGATTCAAGATACAAAAATATATAAATACGAAGCTTTACAATATATTACTTGTTTGATATATTAAAAAAATATCACTGCTTACCTCATGTATTTTCCAAGATCATATATCACTTATTTGATATTGTTGTCAAAGTTCTCTGGGAGCGATAGGGCTAGCAAATACTGCAACAATTGTCAATTGATCATTTCATACAATGAAAATTGAATGCAGTTACACAAATATATTGCAGATACAAAAGACTGCCTTGATGAAGGTATGCCAATCATACATTTTCATCCCTGACCCAAAATCACTTTTATTTGATATGAGATTGCTTATATTCGCAGCGAATCCTGTATGAAATCAAAATTTTTGTATGACTTCTTTTATGGTGTTACTTTATTGCTCTGTTAATAACCAAGGAAGAGAACTTGCATTAATCCGATCTCCATTGCTATTTGATTCAGTGATATTTTTCATTGCATGATTGGAATCATGAATGTCACTACAAACTTTTCCAAGTTTTTCTTTGTCATGTCTTCCATCCAATATTTTCTACAGTGTCTCTATTAGATTATTTCCAATATGCATAGTATCAAACAAATGCATAATTTGTAGCTATTCATAGTAGGGAAGCCTACTAAATTCTCTGGTATAACATTTTAGTTCCTTTGGAAGTTGGTCAGTGATGCCTTCACGACCTCCAAGATCATCAACTACATAATTATCCAACAAAACATAATAAAAATATATAATTTTCAAAAATCAACCATTAGGTGGAATGATATTACCTTGAATTGTATTATATTCCAACTGTCATAGGTGAGGTATCATTCTTCAAGGCTTTGATGTAGTCTCTTCTTTCCCATTGAAAAGATCTTTCTCCGCACTTCGATACTTACGATTTATGGGGAGGAAGTGCCTATACTAATCAAACAACTTCTTTCTTAAACTTAAATGGAATGTTGAGATTTCATCTTTGGATAACACATTGGACATGAAAATTTTCCCTTTGTTTGACGATCTACAAGATAACGATACAATTGGATTAAATGTGTTAATTTTTAGAATTAGAATTATCACGTACAACTATAATTCACCATAACATACCATATAAATGTGTCAACCCTAGAGCATCATGAATTGTCCACACAAGCATTGCATGGAATTGAAATTGTCTTTGTCCAATTGGTCTAGAGATGTCCTACATAGTGTAACCATTCCAGAACACCAACAACTTGTTGATAAGGGGCACAATATATACATTCATATCTCTCACTTGGTACTAACCTAGTTGAATTAACAACAATGTAACAGATAATTATTTTGGCCATTTCACTCCAAGACTTATAATTACATGTAGATAACTATAAAATAATAAAGTAACCAGAACAATAATTTCCAATATATTGTTCTCCCTCTTTATTGACATCCATGGAGGAAGGTCATTGTTGATAACAAAAATAGGCCACATCGAGTAAACAGATCTCATCTCTCCATACGGATTGACACCGTCTACTGCCAGAGAAAGCCTGAGTTTTCGAGGTTCTTCTTTAAAGTGTGGCCACTTTTCCTCTATGTCCATAAATGATGAACCAATTGTATGCATTTGAATAATGTTATCTTGACTCCTTCCATGTGCATGGTAATCCATAAATTATGCCAAGCTATTGCACCTGAATAATCATTTCAAACATGGAATAATGGGGATGCAATGAAGAACCTTGCGAGGCACCCTTTTTGTCATTTGATCATCTCGATATCTTCTTGTATGGAATTCAGGGCATTCTATTGCATTTTCATGTTCTTTATGATAAATAATATGATCCTTAGGACAAGTATCTATTGCTTGATACTCCATTCCAATATATTTCACTGTGGCACATAATTCTTGGTACAAGCGAGGGAGAACATTTGATGGTGGTAATAGAAACTCACCTATCAATCTAGAGAAAAAGATAATACATCGTTACTATAAACAATCTTAATGGTACATGTTTCATCTTTTATAGACTATAATGATGTATATGACAAACCTTAGCATATATGACATTGCTATGTTAGATAAATCATTCATAACCTTCAAATTCACCAACAACAATACAACAGAGAGAAGAGTAGATTGGAAGCCTTTATAAAGGGTCATGTTTTCCTTCTCAAGTAGAGGTATATCACGAATGATGTTAATGTCATCCTCATCATAATTATCATCATCATCATCAACAACACCAGCAACACCAGTACCAAATGTGTCAATGATCAATGCATTCATAACATCATCTTCAAATGTGTTTTCTGTCGCATGATCATCATCTTCCATGGGATCATGATCTTTAGATTCAATAATCACACCTCCATGTTCCTCTATATTCACACCCCCATGTTCTTCTGAGATGTGGTGATCCATATCAGGTACAACACTAGGGAGATTGACCTATAAAAAAATGATGATAATCAAACCCCCCTTCAATGTGACCATTCTCCCTACAATGTAAAAAAAAAATTACCAATGGATGATAATCAAACCCCCCTTCAATGTGACCATTCTCCCTACAATGTCTCTTTGCTATTTTGATTTTGATTCTTCTTTTCTTTAATAAGTTACAACTCTTGCATGGACAATAACATTTGTCATCGCCTTCTCTTGGAAAGTTAGACAATAATCTAGCGATTTTCTCCATATTTTGATCGAATTCCCTTGTATTATCTGACATGATCCTTAATGTGTATATCTGCACAAAAAATTGGACATGTTGTACTTAATTTTTATATCTACACATATTGTTTTGATAGAAAATGGTCACTCTATTTGCTTGTGGTGAGAACTCTTTAGTTGTGACAAAAAAATGTCAAACAAAAAATGACATGTTACGGTAGGTTTTATAAATGATATGTTACTTTGTAAATTTAACTTTAGGTTTTATAGCTATAAATATATTCTCTTTGATTCCCCCACATTTTAATCATATCGACGGGTTGATATCGAATTCTATGTCAAGATTTACAGCATACAATTGATCATAGTTGGAAAACTCAGACATAAGAAGAATATGAGTATAGCCAATTTTCAGAAGAATATGAATGAATGAAAAAATACATAAGTGGATGAAAATAAATAATAAAGGTACCAGACATTTCCTGAAGTAATCAAGTGTTGACCCAGGGTTGAATCCAGTATGCTCTTGTATGATCCAAAACCTGCAAGGAAGGAAAAGATGGGGTTAGATCCAAACGATCTAAGAAATCTCTGGCACCCTATTACTGATCCTCATATACAATTATGCATCCACAGAAGTAACCCACCATGCCCATCAACAAAATTAATTCATGATCAAGCATAAGAAATGGAGGGGACATTATCAAGGTCAAATCAGAGGTCAAATTTCATGACTTGAAATTTTATATACGTACAGTTATAAAATTTCATGCCTTGAAATTTTATAACATAGTTCCTTAGCATTTGATCTTCATATGGAATCCATGACTTAAGGTAGGCATTTGAGCATTGTCTTCTCATTAACTCAATTTATTTTTGATGGCATTTGTTGATTTAATGGCACAAGCTCAATGTTTAATACTGGCATTCTTTACATCTTTGCATTTGGAATGCTTGATGACCCGTGAGCTTTGAGAGCTAGGGCATCATTGCTATTACATTCAAGGCATTGTGTGAAGTGTTTGATCTCTCTTTTTTTTTTCCTTTGATATTCACTATGTGGTACTCCCCATTTATGATCATTTCATAAGGAAATGTCTTGATGGCTCACGGGCTGCAAGCTAGAGTATCATGCATTGTTTATGAGCTCATTGTTTTAGCACGACATGACCCTGCTACTGTCATGGCACTGTGTGGAGTATTTAAGCATTTGAATTATTCTTATCTTGATGCTCATTGATTGGCATTATTTTATTACTGATGTCCCTATTTGATTCGTCAGTGTTCTATTTATTACATACATACATACATACATATATATATATATATATATATATATGATGTTATTGTTGTCATTGCATGCTTTCTACTGTTGTGCACCATATATTGTTTTATACAATGTTTATTTCATTGAGACCGTGAGCTTGGAATTTGTAATGTATTTTCTGTTATTAGATCAATGTTGCCATGTTGTTGAGGCTGTAGATGCATTGAATCACCACTTCCATTCTATTTTGATAGCACGCTATCTTGAAGATCTTGTGAGATTCGAGATGTGAACCATTGTTGCTTGATAACACATTTGACATTGAACATAGTTCCTTAGCATAGTAACTATGCTAAGGAACTATGTTATAAAGTTTCAATGCATGAAATTTTATAACTATACATATATTTTATGAGTATAATTGTACAACAGAAGAACACCCACATGCCTTGGTTTAATTTGTGTTCATTTCATGAATGACATCCTATTACTAAGCAATTAATGACATCCTATTACTAGTGATCCTCATCTACAATATGCATGTGCATAGTCAAGCCATACACTTCTGAAAGAAAAAACCATGCTACAGTACATGTGCACTCAGAAGAATGTTGCTGAAAGGAAAGAAGATACCATGTTTTTCCTCATGAAATAATCATAAACTAGATAGGTTAGTTTGAAATGGAGAAAGTATACAAACACAACAATTTAATCCCAAAACATCATATAACTAGAATTAATCACATCTCACAAATGTATAAATTATACTACATACCATAGTATTATATATATATATATATATATATATATATCAATTATCATTATGAGTTTACATCATATATTTATGTTGGAAATAACGGGAAGTGTGTACTAAGAGGGTAGGGGTGAATTAGTACCTCTAAAATTTTTGTCTTTTAACTTTTATCCTTTGTGTAATCAAATTTGTATCAAACCAGCTGTTATATACTATCTTTGTGTAAGATATATCAATTCTGTAACTTAATCATACATGTAAGCATCCATATAAACATTCATGAAAGTAATTGACTCATAACACAAGATGCGGTAACTCATAAAACCCTTGTTAGAAGGTAAAAACTGTGGTGGGGATGGCACCCACAAAAACTTCACTATCTGCAGATTGGAAGTGGACGGTTAAGGCTTACAATTTGATCACTTCTAATGATCTACCCTGTTAGGAGTATCTGTGGTGACTTTTTAAGGTCTACTCTATTAAGAGCTTTAGTAACATTGTTTAGTGTGCACTTGGTTAAGAGATTTACAATAGGATTGTTAAATCCACCTTCCTTGAAAGGATTTCTTCTATTTGCTAAACTTGTTAGAATGCAGACAAAAATAATCATTGACCTGAGTGTATGCAATCTAACAATTGTTGATTATAGATGAATTAAAATTCATATGTATAAATTTATCACCTATTATGATTGATTAATACCTTTGTTGCTTGGTAGCCTTTGTTCCTGGTTCTTGATAACCGATTTCATATTTTGTTGTTCTACTCCTTGAAAATCTTAGTCTGATCCATAGATGTGTTTGTTGGCTACATTCATCCTCTCATCCATAGTAAAGAATGATTACAGCATCTATTTATATGATAAATTGACCTAATGTAGTTTCACATATAATGAAACTAACTCTATGATCAAAGGTTTACAACTTGACCTTGATCTCCTAGTTTGCATGTTTTTAATCAGTTAGACTAGTTAAAACAATTAAAATAATGTTGTTTGTCCCTTAAGTAATAGTTTTAAAACAAATCAAGACTCCATAAATAGAATACAATTGTTTTATCTAATGTGGAAGTTAGATCAACTTTTTCAGGATGTAACTGACTTTCAGTGTCTGATGCTCGGTTTGCTCTGAAGTTAGTTTGACTGTCTTTCAGTGTTCCTAGTTGAACTGTCTATCAGGTTGCACTGTTTCTGTTCTCTTGGTTTGCACTATATCTGATCATTGGGTTCCTTTGTTAGTTTCCTCCTGTCGGTTTCCTCCTTAAGGTGCTCAAGAGCCATATGTTCCAATGTTATCCATGCATGCATGTAATAGATTGTTTTTGCTACAAATATCTTAGGGGTGGCAATAAGTTGCATAGATAAACTTAGGTGAGTCTGCAAAAGTGTGAGATTCGGTAACAATATAGACTGTATCTCGGTAACATCCTCTCTGAATTGTGAATCTTCTTCCCAAATTTCCTGTCTTAACCATTTTATCTCAATGATTTTCTCATAATGGAATTCGATTGCATTTCCATCTATGGTTAGATCTTGTGCACTTGTAGTTAGATCATATTCGATCTTTGCTATCTTATCATTGTTATCCTTAGTAAACTTTTCTAAAGTGCATAGTTTCAGTATTAAGGAAATAACTTCAGTAATGATTTTATCTAATTGATCTGATAACTCTGAAAGCTTTACCTTATTTTTTTCCACTTCTTGGCTGATCTTTTATGTCAGTTTGTATTGAAATTTCTGCTCTTCTCACTCCTCAATTGTCTTTTCTACATCAACATTCTGTGTGGTGATTTCTTCAGTGAGGATGGCAAGTTTATCTAGAATGAGGACATTGTGATCAACATCAACTTTGGGAACTATCTGACTCAAGATGTCCCTTGTGTTCTCTAGTACCAATAAATCTTGGTGCTTCTTCTTAAGCTTCTCTTGGAAAGCTTTCCTTTGATAGATTTCTCCATACTCTGTGAGAGATTCAAAGTCTAATGTTGTTGGGTCACATTTCGGTATCTGTATTATCTCATCTAGTGTGACTTCCAACTTGTTCTTCTTTGTTTTCTTATTTTTATTTTGTGTTCCACATGTATGTAGAACCATAGCTAGCTTATCTTCTTGGTCTGATGTGCTACTAGATGGCTTTTGAGGAGTTGTACCTTTTTCTTTTTGCTCAATGTTTTCCTGTCGATTGTCTGAGGACATCTCCTTATCAACCTTTGGTATTTCTAAAGCTTCACCTTTGGTGTCCTTTGGCATGGTATCAAATATCTTTAATTTATCATTTGTCTCTTTGTGCACTTCAACAATATCTTTCGGGTGATACCACAATAGTGGGTTACACTTTTTTTGCCTAAACGGACATTGAAGTCTACATTTTGAGAAAAACTTTCACATTCGGATGCATATTGTCGTTAAACTGTTTGAAATCGAAAGATGAAGTAAACTAGAGTATTTTAGGATTTTGTGTCTAGATTCTAAATATATTTTTTAATTTTTTTTTTGAATTGATTTTAATAGTTTTTTTTTCTCCCACTAAAACTGCTATGTTTCTGAAAACATCATTTTCAAAAAGGTACAATGACTTCGTACATCATAACATTTTTTCTAAAATATATATCAATGCGCTTCTTTTTAATTTGGTTTTGTAACATCCATACAGAGGGCATGCAATTAGTTTGATGACATTATCATGATTATTGCATATTTTATGAACGTTTAAAGTAGAGTCAACTGTAATTTTGACATACCTTGACTACGTAGCTGATAACTTGTTGTGTATTTATCGAAATTCAAAAAAAAAAAATTTGATAGAAAGAAGACTCAAAGCTGTAAGGCACTGTTATTTTTCAAATTTCTTTTCTGTTTTCTACTATTTTTCATTGAACTTCAAACTTGGAGGTTTATATTTGATTAAAAACCTACATTCGATGCGCGCCAACAAACATAGACCTAATTAATTCAAAAATTGTCAAATATATATTCGTTAGAAAGCTTATTCAAATTACTTGTGCGATGAAAAAGGAAACCTCCCTATTCTTCCATTTGAGCCCCGCACTTGAGCCCTGAAGCCATGAAAATGGTAGATTTTTGTTAGCCTTTGGAAATGGCCTCTATTCAGAGACTTTCGATCGAAACTAATTAGTTTCGATAGAAAGTACTTTCTATCAAAAGTAATTTCTTAGTTTAATGTCGGCATGGTTTGAAACCCACCAAAATCTTCACTGGTTAGTTTCGATCAAAACTAGCTTAGTTTCGATCGAAACTAAGAATGTTTCAATCAAAATAATTGGGTACTTTCTATCAAAAGTAACCGACTAAATTTCCCACCTCACAGATTTTCTTAAGAATTTCTTCCTCCAAAAAAGTGTAACCCACTATTGTGGTATCACCCTTTCATCTATGCATCTTTCTCAGTGGTATCTCCATCCTTTTGTTCTTCATCAATGACATTTTGTTAATCAGTTGTGTCCTTATTTTCCTCAGATGTATCATTTTTCTCTTCATTACCCGTGTCCTCGGGTATGCTTGCATTGGGCTTGGGGGTCTTTTCCTTCTGTGAGATAATATTGATTGCTTGAATCAATACTGGGATTTGGCCTGCTATATGAACTTGTGCAACATCAATTGTAGTGTCTTTTTTGTCGATATGGTCCTTGACAACAGTGACATCTTCATCTTTGTGAATTTCATCTACAAGATCATTTGTTATGTCAATAATAGTATTATCCACAATGTTGTCCATAGTATTGTCTAGTCATGTCTCATATGTAACATCCATGTTCTTTTTTCCTGTTGTGTCCATTTCTTCTTTGTCCAGTTCTACTGTTGTGAATTCTTTATCTATTGTATGAACATGTTCGGGGCTTCCCTCCTCTATAGGTTTATTGATTATTTAACACCAAATTTTATTACTATCCTTTTCTATCTCTATAATATTTCCCTGTAGAACTTTGTAAGCTCTCATCTTGCGTGAGAACTCCTTTGTATGTTTCTCCATCATCTCTTGGATTTCTTCCATTTTTGACTCGGGAGGCATAAGAGAAACTGGGACTCTTTCCCTTATCTCCTTTTCATTCTTCAATGCATAAGTCCATCTGGCAGATAGTCTTTCTTATAGTAATTTTTGCATTCTGTCATTAAATTATACTGGTACATATTTAAAGTTAATCATTGCTTTTATCAATTATTTGTCAACCTTTTTCTGATGATCAGGCTCCAATGTTAGCCAATTTCTTACCTTGGTGTATCTTAAGACACCTCTTTGTGCAATTGATTCAAATATCTCATCAATATTTTTAGGAATCTTTTTCTTTTCTGGTTGGACAAATTCATCTTTCTTTATGTCCTCCATGTCTTCCTTGTTGAGGATTAGCTTCCTTCTCCTATTTGGTTTTTTTGACTATTTGGTTGGAGGATTTCTCTTATAGGTCCTTACTTGACCTTTCTTTAATGTTGAAGGACTTGTGTCCTTAGCTATTTGACTCCTTGTCCTTGTAGCAGCTATAGTCCTAGGCTTCTTAGCTGGTGGAGGTAATAGTGTATCTAAATATGTAGACTCAGAGTTACTCTCCTTCTCATCTTCACCGACAGGTGACTGTCCCTTAGTTTCCTCTGTCTTTTCTGTTTCTTCTTCTATAACCAATAGTCTTTTCTTCAAGTTCTTGACCATCTTGTCCGTCTTCCTATCTATCTTCTTTACAACCAAGCCAGTTTTGATTATTTCTTTGGCTTCTTCATATGTGACGAAATTAGGTTTTGTTTTATCTATTGGCTCATTTATTAATGCATCAATTACATTATGTTATTGATATATGTTCACCTCATAGTCAAGTGGAGATATCCATGTTGTCCTCGGTACAATAGGCTTGATATATGTGAAATTAGTATCTACCATTAAACATATATTGGTTCTAAATTTATTAATTAACTGCTTGGGGATCCTTACTCTTTTTCGCATTCTCTCCTTGAATCGAGTAAAGTATTCATCCATTACTTACTCAAATTATCTCCTAGTGATTTTATAAACTCACTAATATGAATGGTCACTGGTTTAGTTGTGTCCCATTGTACATTTCCTATTGATGGAAAATATTCTTGGAAATAGAAGAATATGCACATGATAAGTGAACCAAACTTACATGAATTTTATTTTGCATTTTTTATTGTCTTTAGGTTCTCTTATAACTTCTTGAGTAGAAGTTCTAATAGATCCAACTAAGTTCCCTTCTTGAAAATCTAGTAGGCTATATCCACTACTCCAGATGCTATGTTGTTCATCCTTCTTTCCTAAAAGAACTTGTATCCTAAGACACATGCTCCAAATTTCAGTTCATCGTTTATAATGGTGGATACCTTAACTCCTCTTCCATCACATTTAGCTCCTTTGTTTTTCTCAATGTCAACCATAGGCGAGTGCTTCGATGCTTTTACCTTGTCGGTTATTGGATAAGCAGTGACCACATGAATAACATCTCTTATTATTGGTTTAGGCTCATCCAGCCATAGCTTTCAGACATGGAACCTACTCAATACTAACCGAATCAACTTGGTCTTGAATACCTTTGAGAACCATAGGGCATTTGAAATCCCTTTTACTTTGATGTGTTGTCCTCATCTTTAATAGTGCCATCATCTTTACATAGCTTCTTAAAATATTTTTCAACCTCCAGGTCACCAATCTCTGCAATATTGTAGTGTATGTATGCTCTCACATCTTTGACGAGAAAAACCCTAGCTTCTATTCATGAGAATGCTCCAGCATTGTTGGGTTGTGAGGCAACTTTGGGAGAAATCTTGTACTGTGGTTCCTGACAGATGTTGTTCTTGATAAGTTTGACCTTGTTCTTTTCAATACTCTTCATCTTAGTGGTTCTTGATGTGGTCACCATTTTTTCTGACATTAGGGCTTTTCTATAAATGATAAACAAAGTTCTCGGTTATGCTTGGTACTTACTTTAACCTCTATAGCTATAACTGATATGCTTGGAGTTCTTTGAATCAGGTTGGAGTAGCTATCTAATGCTGTCGCTTCTTGCTCTGGTTTTGCTTAGGTCACTTTGCTCAAATCGCTGGTGAGAAATGAAACCCTTCTATCATTTATTGATAGACTTTTCTATAGGTCAAGTCATTAATGCTAAACCACTCCTCGGTGTGTGAAGAAGGAGTCGTCGGTTAAAACACTAACTTCTATTTCAGTGACAACACAATTCTTCGGGCAGTCATTTAACTTGTTTCTTTTACCAACAGGTTTAGGTGTTTGGCGAAGATAACTTGTCAACTCAGATGATTACCAATAGATCTTGGTTTACACTAGAAACTTTAGCTTTTACATGTTAACCGACGATTCTCAGTTAGTGTAGACAACTCAACTTTGATTGTATACTGATGCATTTCGGTATGTATTGACCGATGAAATAGTTTTCACAGAATTTAACAAGTAATACCATAGTGAATCTATAATCATGCTAATTTGGTATTTCAACTATGTATAATGGAACTGATGCAAAATATAACTTGGTATAATGCAGTTCCATACTTACTTGTTCTGCTTAGATGGGGGTGGTGATGTCATCAGATCCATTGGATGAGGTGTCACTAATTACATTTCTTAGTCCAGCTTCATCATTATTTGTAGCTTTCCTCTACATTTTGTTTCTCATATTCCTGATGTATTCAATGGTGTTTCCATTGGAAAAGGTGTTTCTCTCTGTCATTTGGTCTCTGTAGTCTTTCTTGAGATGACTAACTTTATGACAGTGTAAACATGCCATTCTGGGGTTAGTCCAGCCTCTAGGCTTTCTTTTCTATTGTCTCATATAGTTTTCAGCAATGTGACCAAATCTTCCACATATTGTACAATTTTCCCAAGTCTTGTGACCCCATACATACTGGTTACTGACTCTATTTGGTTGATAGAAAGATTCTTGACCTTTAGGCTTCCATGCTTGATTTTTTGTTTTTCCAATGTTCAAGAGTAGTGTGCCCATGCATTTTACAAGTAGGACAGTATTTGTCCATGAAAGTTTCCTTCTTTGATTTTTTCATTTCAGATTTACATTCATATGCTTTATGTCCTTTCTTGTTACATTTATAACAAATTCCTATGAATAAAGATGTAGATTTAGGAATACCTTTCATTTTTCTCCTGGATACATTTGATGTGTGGCCTTGCTTTCCATAGTGATTTCATGTTATCTTTCTTGGTCTCAGATTTGCATAGACATTCCTTGGATCAGCTTGATTAGGTGATTCTCCATTCTTGGTATAGCCTAGTTTGGTGTTTTTGTTAGCTCTCCTTTGTCCATCAAGAAAATCATCCATTATTTTATTTCTTTCTTTAGCTCTCTTGATTACCTCATTATGTAGCTGTTGAATTCTTACTTCTTGTTTCATCTTTTCATTTTCTTCCCTTAGCTCACCCATAGCTTCTATTCTTTCAATGATTTCAACATTCATTTTGTTTTCCTCTTGACTCATAAGAATAATCTTATTTGTAATCTCATGGTGATGTTGAATAAGTCTCTGTGTTTCTAACTCTTTTTCTTGTATCTTTTTAGTAATATTCCTTCTTTCATCAATGGCCAGTGTTCTCTCTTTCTCAGCTTGTCTATCATTTTTTATGACATCAATCACTCCTACCATCTGTTTCTCTTGACCGATTTGCAAAGATTTCACTTTCCAACCAGATGTTGATTGATTTCATTTAAGCTTGTGATGCTTTCCTCTGATGTATCTAATGTTTTTCTTGTAGTAGATCCTAAAGACTCAAATAGATCTGGTATCTCTTCTTCATGGTATTCTATTTCATTATAGTGAGATGCCATAATCTTTCTTTCATCTAACCATTGTCTCATCTTGATTTTGGCTTCTTTATACTTCTCGTAGAAGATCTGAATTTCTAGCTTCTGATTCTTAAGAAATTTTTCAAGTCTGTACTTATCCATTGTATGATCTTTTCTTTTAAGTCTTTAAGCTTTCCAAATAAGAGTTCTAGCTCTGATACCAATTGTTGGAAATAATGGGAAGTGTGTACTAAGAGGGGAGGGGTGAATTAGTACCTCTAAAACTTTTGTATCTTTTAACCTTTATCCTTTGTCTAATCAATTATTTATCCAAGTATCTGTTATATACTACCTTTGTGTAAGATATATCAATTCTTTAACTTAATCAAACATGTAAACATTCATAGAAACATTCATGAATGTAATTGACTGATAACACAAGACATGGTAACACTGAAAACCCCTATTAGAAGGTTAAAACTGTGGTGGGGATGACACCCACAAAAACTTCACTATCTGCTGGTTGGAAGGGGCCGATTAAGGCTTAAAATTTGATCACTTCAAATTATCTACCTTGTTAGGAGTATTTGTGGATACTTGTTAAGGTGTACTATGTTAAGAGCTTTAGGAACACTATTTGGTGTGCACTCAGCTCAAAGATTTACAATAGGATTTTTAAATCCATCTTCCTTGAAAGGAATTATTCTATTTTCTACACTTGTTATAGTAGAGACAAAAATACTCATTGACCTGAGTGTATGCAATCTAAAAATTGCTGATTACAGATCCATTACAATTCACATGTATAAATGTATTACCTATTGTGATTGATTAATACCTCTGTTCTTCATTCTTGATAACCAATTTCATCTTTTGGTTTTCTACTTCTTGAAATTCTCAGTCTGATCCATAGATGTGTTTGTTGGTTACATTCATCCTCTCATCCATAGTAAAGAATGATTACAACATCTATTTATATGATAAATTGACCTAATGTATTTTCACGTATAACAAAACTAACTCTATGATTAAAGGTTTGCAACTTGACCTTGAGCTCCTAGTGTACATGTTTTTAATCAGTTAGACTGATTAAAATAATTATAATAATGTTTCTTTTTCCTTAAGTAATGGTTTTAAAACAAATCAAGACTCTATAAATAGAGTACAATTATTTTATCTGGCATGGAAGTCAGATTCACTTTTTCTAGGATGTAACTGACTTTCGGTGTTTGATGCTCGGTTTTCTCTGAAGTTAGTTTGACTGTCTTTCAGTGTTCTTGGTTGAACTGTCTTGCGGGTTGCACTATTTTTGTTCTCTTAGTTTGCACTGTATCTTCTTGTCGGTTTCCTCTGTCAATTTCCTCTTTTCGGGTTCCACTTTATCATCTTTGGTTTGTACTTTTCAGTTAACACTGCAAAACTCTGTCGTCGGTTTTCTCCTTGCTTAGCATTTTTGGTTTGAGCTTAAAACCTGACTTTCAGTGTAGTGTAACCGATGGCTTGAACAACTTGTTTTCTCATTGCATACTAATGGAAAAACTTTATGTTTATCAATTTACTCTTAATAAAATCTTATAAAACAACATAAAACTAACCCAAAATACTTTTTACCAAAATGAGTAAATATGCAAGTGCTTCAAGCATATGAAAGTTTGTAAGGCACACAAGAAGTTGTTTTGATGATATTTGTAGAAATGGGGTGAGGCCTACCAATTGGAATATCAAGTTATAGTATTATAGGTATAGGAGGATGTACAAGCTTGAACTAGACACAAGTCATTAACCAGATTGATGCTATCAGGGGTTGGGGTAATGGTGCAAGCACTGTTTTACGGTAAAATAGTTGAAAATTTGCTACGATATTACAGCAATTTCAAAGCATTCAAGCACAAAATTCCTCACCAAACTTTAGCTCTATTCAATTGGATTTATACGATCAATCATTTCCCACAATGTTTTCAGGGAAGAGAATTTTGAATATGGAGGAACATACCTCAAGAACAAGTAGAGAAAAAGGATAATTTCAATGGATAGCTCTAATCACAATCTAGTATTCCTAGAACTTGACAAGAGCATAGCTGTGGAAGACAAAAATTAGGCATCCTCTTAGATCTTGGATTATGGTGATGTGTTTTTTAGTAACTTGGTTTTGGAGCTTCTCATATAGGAAAAGTGGAAAAATCCTAGGTAAACTTCTCTTCAATGTTTTAACTTTTACCCTCCACTTCTTTTCTAGCTCAAGGAGGGTTTTGTTTTAATTCAGATGAAAGAATAGGATTCACGTGTGAAATTATAGATGTTCAGATGGTGGTGATGGACTTGTATGGTTCTTATGATGGGAGAAGGGGCTTTGGGGATTTTTTCTCCTCTACTAATGTGTTAAAGGAAACAAATTTTATGGCTGGGCGAGATTTGAACCTTCCTTTGAACTGAGCGGAGGTCTAGGGCTCAATGTCCCAAGTAGGTATTCTACATAGGGAAATGATCATAATTGGGGAGTACCACATATTGAATATCAACAACATAACAAATAAAGAGAGATCAAACACTTCACACAACTCCTTGAAGGTAATAGAAACAATGCCCTAGGTCTCAAAGCTCGCGGGTCATCAAGCATTCCAAATGCAAAGATGTAAACAATGCCAATATTAAACAGTGAGCTCATAAACAATGCATGATGCCCTAGCTTGCAGCCCACGCGCAATCAAGATATTTCCTCATGAAATGGTCATAAACAGGGAGTACCACATAGTGAATATAAATAACAACAAAAATAAAGAGAGATCAAACGCTTCACACAATTACTTAAAGGTAATAGCAAGGATGCTCTAGCTCTCAAATCTCATGGGTCATCAACCATTCCAAATCCAAAGATGTAAACAATGCCAATATTAACATTCATATTGTGCAATTAAATAAACAAATTCTATCAAAATGAAATTGAGTTAGTGAGAAGACAAATCTTGAATGCCTACCTCAAGTCATGGCTGCCATATGATTGGCCAGTGCTATGTTTGTTATATACATATACATATATATATGTGTGTGTGTGTGTGTGTGTGTGTGTGTGTGTGTGTGTGTGTGTGTGTGTG